>CAUYQV010162711.1:0-22126 GCA_963574575.1 Galagoides demidoff | reverse complement strand
CCTCCCAAGTAGCTGGGACCACAGGCGCCCGCCACAACGCCCGGCCATTTTTTGGTTGCAGCCATCATTGTTGTTTGGTGGGCCCGGGCTGGGGATTCGAATCCACCACCTTAGGTGTACGTGGCTGGCGCCTTAGCCGACTGAGCCACAGGTGCCGAACCTCTGCAGTTGATTCTAATGTCCGACCATTTCTTTGCATATCAAGTCAAGGTCTTACCTAACCCCTCAACTGTGGTTCTCCCCTCTGTTGAAGTTCCCGTATGGAAACCACAGGGTATAATTCTCAATTTAGGAATATAAAATGAAAAGGAAAAAAGAAAAAAATAATAGATAGGGTTTGTAATGGGAAGCTGCTATTTTATTCCTTTCAATCATAAGCCAAGAGGTAGATTAAAAAGAACTGTAAGCAAAAGCTCAACAGAAAGACGGTCTCTCCCTCAGTTAGAAGCAGAGATTCCCAACTGAAGAGATTCCCCTATTAAAGTGTTTTGTCATAGGCTGTAATAAGCAGTGCTCAAGTTATCCAGGTCAGGCTGAGCCAGCCAATTTCCCTAAGCCAGCTTACCAGAACTTCAATACCTCCGGGAAAAGGGGGTTGTATGGTCAAATATTGTTAAATAGCCTAATATTAATGAAAGCCCAGTGTTACAGAGGCCCGGCTTTCTCTAGGTTCCCTATATATAGATGTATAACACTTGGACGGCAGTGCAGTGCGGTCTAGAATGCAGGCTCTAGAATGAACCTTGCCCATGACAGATCCTACTCTTACCAAAATTAACTCTCTTACCTTGCACAACTTATGCAAATGCACACAGCAGCACTACCTACTGCATGGGAGTACACAGGAAAACAGCACACCGTACCCCATGATGGCATTAATGTACATAGTTATGCTATAAGAAATTTTTTTAAAAAAAGGAAAAAAAGCCAAATGTAAAAGAAAAATTTTACATTGGATATAGTGCAATGCTAGGCATCTAAGTTTTCAATGTTAGCAAGGAATTTATTCTTACTAAAGTCATTATTATTACTTATGTGTTTATGTGGTCCCTTTTATTTCCTCAGAAAACAAACACCTTTTAACCTCACGCTGAGCTAGAGTTCCATGTAATATATGTTAAGATAATGCTAATTTAGACTAAGTTCAGCCATACTCATAAAAATATAGCCCTTGCTATGCACAGTGTCAAGATTCCATCTGGAATTAAGAGTCTGGAGAATTGATTTTCGTTCTGTTTTGTTTTTTAAGTTCAAGCACAGAGCGGACAGCTTTTCTCTCACCCCTAATTGTCTACAGGCCCCTTAAGGGCAGGAAGCTTCTCTGTCTTGTACATAATTAACTCTCTGTTGCCAACCTGGCATAGTTAGGTACCCAGAGCATACATTTGAATGATTGCCACCCACAGACCACGTCTCATTCATCTTAGTGGAATCATCCACTCATCTCATCCCCATTCATAGCCAAGTAGCTTTACCACAACACCTATTAAAGATATTCTTGTAAAACACAAGAAAGAATCATCAGGACAGAAGATGAGAACCGGCATTCACACAACTCAGACATAAATATGCAAGACAGCAAGGCAATTAGGCTTGGTTTACCAAGATTTGATTTACACTCTGCTTCCAGGTCTGTACACATATTTAGGGCTC
This sequence comes from Galagoides demidoff, assembly GCA_963574575.1. Taxonomy (NCBI): domain Eukaryota; kingdom Metazoa; phylum Chordata; class Mammalia; order Primates; family Galagidae; genus Galagoides; species Galagoides demidoff. The sequence continues at coordinate 20,473 of CAUYQV010162711.1, read as the reverse complement.
AGAGGGAGAAGATGCAACATCAACCACAAACCACTTACTCTACAATCTGCTCTCAAAATGAAACCACCTCTTTTGACACAATGTCCATCATTTCCAGTATCTTCCTTCTGCCTTGACTCTCCATAATCAAAGCTTACAAATGATGCCACAATTACCCTATTAATTACTAAATTTACAGCAGCTACTGATGACCTCAAAAAATTAACAGAAAATAAAACACACCAAAACAAGGTGGTGGAAACGTAGTAGGAATACCTTTGCACCAAACTGACATTTAAATTATTATGAGGAGAAAATAAATAATTGCTAGCAAGCAATCACCCTCTGGGGTGGAGGAGGGAACTTTCATTCGCGAAGTTCTTATAAAATCCCAACCTCTATGTGTGGATGTCTAAGCTATTTCTCAGCAAACTACACCTGGCATTTACTATCATCTCCACATTACAGATGAAAAAAGTGAGACCCTAAGGCCTCAGTTTGCCCACAGTCAATGAAGCCTCTTGGGTTTTGGTGATAATCAGGTAACTAAGAACCAGGGAGAGTCATGACAGCACACAGTCACGGGCTCACGTTTCGAGTCTCAGCTTTTTAATCCCAGCTCTTGCACTTCCCAGATCTGTGATGGGAATAGTCAGCTTCACCTCTAGTGCCTTTGTTTTCTCATTAGCAATATGGGACCAGAATTGTATTTCCCTCCCAGAATGGTTGTCTATAATAATGAATATGTCTATGGTCTTAACAGAAAGTAAAAAATCAATCATTTTATTAGAATGATGATTTAGAACTCTAATGAAAAAAAAATCTAGACATAGGATAATTCAAATTTCACAAAGCATTCTCATAAAAAACTGTGTCTCATTTGACCTAGTCAGGCAGACAGACATCATTACCTCTTTCCATGAGAAAGAAAATTGCATCTCTGAGGGGTCATTTCTATCCACAGAGTGACTGTTGTTTGCTTATTTACTTTTTAATACCCTCCCCCCAATCTATCCTTCACCTTCAGCTCTGAGTTACGTGGAGATGATGATGTGGATTTGTGTGTTGGGGAGGTGAGGGGACATGGCAAGGTACAATTTATTGTTCTCTTTTGATCTTCTCTATATTACCAAATAATAGCATAGATGACTGAATATAATTGCTGTTAAATTCTAAACAAAACAGTAAATGAGTGAGTGAGTGAATGCTGGATGAATGAATTTTCTCAGGATGTGAAAGCTGGGCAATGGTTCCAAAATAAACAAAGCTTGAGTCTCTAGACTCAAAAGCCAAGGCCTTCCTCACTACTGCATGCAGTATTATCAAACAATAACATTTCACAGAATCGTGAAATTTCAGAAAGTAGAAGGACCTCGGAGGCCACTCTACCTAGAGTTCCTGTTTAATAGATGCGGAAACAGAGGCTCAAAAAAGTTTTATTACTTGGCCAAAATCATGCAGGTAGGAGTTAGGCAGGCTGGGCCAACACCTAGATTCCCTGACTCAGAGGTCACAATAGTGCCACTGAGCCCTAACAGATTCATGAACCAGGATACAGCCTCCATGTGGCAGTTCAAGCTTATGAGTGACAGAGTGTGTCCTTTATGCCCCCAAACCATTGTGTGTATTCAAATAATGTTTCTTGGTTTGTAAAACAACATAAGACAGGGCCTTTTTCTGGGATTTAGTTTGAAAGTATCTCGTCGTTTCTACCTGACAGTGGCTCACCACCATGATGAGTGTATGAGCTGAAGACAGCCTCTGTGTGAATATGCAAGAGGAAGAAGACGGCTTTACCCACTTCAGTGAGGAGAGGAGACTTCCTCCTCATTTTTTTCAGGTCTTCCAAATCACCCTGGGTTCCATGATGGATTTTAGTGAGGAGAGAACTGGCCAAGGTTTGAGGTCTGGGATAGCTCAGTGAGGCTGGTTCTCTGAAGTCCGCATAGCAACATGATGGTTAGACCTTTCTTTCATGAAGCTAATGTCAAGTTTATAATGTGCTACATCCACATTAACAAACAGCAAGACAGACACATTGGAAAATTTCCCTGTGGACACGCTTTAGTGTTTCAAAAAAGGGTCAAGCAGAGCGGTAACATGTCAATGGACAACTGGCCCAATGAGCAGGTCCTAGTTGGCTTCTCATCTGGTGAGCACACGTGTCTGGGTACCTATTTATGTGTGTGTCCAAGTGCAGTTTGTGACAAGAGTCCAACCTAATCCTCAGACATTGTGGGGCCAAATCTGTGATTGTGGTGTTTACAATCTCTCACTTATACCTGTCGTATATTTTTTTCTTTCTAGCACTTATTATACATATAAATGTGTTCACGCATGTCTGCATGCTTGTGTTTAATTAATGTCAGTCTACCCTATGAGAGCAAGGACCATGTTTGTTTTACTCATCATCGTATCATCTGCCCTAAACAGTGTTGGATCTGTAGCTTGTGCTCAATAATTATTTGAGGATTAAATAAAGGAAGAAAGGAATAACTAGATGGCCAGGGGCCTGACTGCTGGGTTGAACTCCATCATTTAATTAACCATGTGACCTTGGTTAAATCTCAGACTTAATTTTCCAGCTACAGATGATCCTAAAATTCAGCTTGCTAGATGATTGCAAACTTTGTTTTAGCAGTAGAATCCAAAGTAAAGCATACGTGAAATCTGAACACACAAGCAGATGCAAATCTTGTTTTCCATAAAGGAGATGTTGGCCTGAAAAGCCTGCCCAATCACCCCCATTGCCTCTCTCTCCACCCTGGTTTAATTAGTCCTCAGGATTTCAAATAGCACAGGTGAAAACCATTCATCCACATCGACCCTATTCATTTGATAAAAGAGGAAACTCGGGTCCAGGAGAGGAGGGAGCTTACCTAATGTTACAAGACCAATGCATGAAAAACTAGAATTAGTATCCAGATGTCCTGACTCCCAACCTCGTTAGCAACACTCCACCTCTCAGCATCTTTAAAACCTCCCACTAAATATTCACAAAGTGGCTGTGAGGGAGAATGTTTGGAAGAAATTTTCAGAGCTCCAAAATCTCTATATTTAGAAGCCATCCTCTGGGGAGGCAATCAGCACAGTGGTGAAAAGAAGGCTTTAGAGTCAGGTAGATCAGTGTCTGAACCCCAGCTCCACTCCTTACTTGACAGATGACCTGTGGCGATGCAGTCACTCACCCAGTCTTGGCTTTCCCATCTGTACAAAGGCACTGCCTTACACGACATTAGGGGTCGTGTAAGGACTGAACGTCCTCCCTTCTTGGTGCTTTATATGTGCCCATTACAAAGAGGCTCTGTTGAGTAGTCTGTGTCTATGACACTATTTAGGGTACCCATTTAAGTTATTCCAATGGTAATGACAAATATACATTGATATTCTCATGTGGGGATAGCTCCCTTTGTAAAGTACATTATAGTCATATGATGTTTTCTGGCTTCCTTTTTGAGACAGAGTCTCTTTCTTTCATCCTGGATAGAGTGCCATGGCACCATAAGCACACAATAACCTCAAACTCCTGGGCTCAAGAGATTGTCTTGCCTTAGCCTTCCAAGTACCTGGGACTGCAGGTGCCCACCACAACAATGCCCAGCTAGTTTTTCTATTTTTGGTAGAGATGAGGTCTCACTCTTGCTCAGCCTGGTCTTGAATTCCTGAACTCAAGCAATCCACCTGCCTAGACCTCCCAGAGTGCTAGGATTATAGGCGTGAGCCACCACACCTGGCCTACCCATGTGACATTATGCCTATTGGGCCTCAGGTCCACTTAGCTTCAGTGTCTAGCATCAAGGGAGACACATAATATTTGCTAAAAACAGCACAAAAAATAATGGATACACATTTCTTAGGGCAGTTACAGACTTAGAGTCAAATTTTATTTCCAGTCCAAGCTATACCTCTTTTCACTACATAACTATTTAAGTAGCTCGTCTTCTTATCTTTAAAATGAAAATATAAATCCTAGTCACCCCAACCTTAAAATTTCCTTAGGAGGTTTAAATGGAAGACAAAGACATACACAAAACCAAGTGGATGTTATTGTTTGACTAAACACGAACAAATGAAATATTGGATCTCCACTACTTCTATTCTGAACCTGATGTCTCAAGACTCCATCTTCCCCAGTACCAGGAATTTCAGATGCTGGCATGTTTTATCAAACAGAGCACCACTGTTTAGTTTATACAAATCACAAACAATGATGGCTATATTCTGCCAAAAACTGATTTAAAGATCCAAAATTAAGTAGATAACTACTGTTCTTAGATGATTTAGGAATAGTTCATCCAAGGGCAAACCCTTTGAATTAATAGTTATATTTCTGAAATTACAATATTCTCTTCTTCTGAGAGGAGAAATACCCCACATTTCTCATCCCACTGTTTTTATCCCCTTCCTGTACACACCCTTTATCCATTTTCCTTTGAGTTCCTGCATTTTATCATCACGCACTGATTATTTACCATTCTTCCAAGCTCACTGAAAGTTCATCCACAAATTCTTGCATATAGAACCATTAGAAGATCTTACTCACTAGTGAGCCAAATTGCAAACTACAATTTGAATATTCTATTCAGTATAAAATCGCAGGCAGTCACAACTGGTAGAGATTTCAAAAATCATTGATCCTCAGTCTAAAATACCACTAAATGTGCAAACAAGACACCATCTATCATATCAACTACTTAGACAATTAAAGATTTGAACTTATGCCTTCTCAGCATCAGGCGAGGGGTCTTTCTTGGACCCTGTTTTCTTGCTATTTTTTCTAATTGTCCCAGACGTGTTAGGGTTTGCCCTTCCTTCTTTGACCTTGAGACAAAGACTATACCTCAGAGAGTTCTTTGTATTCTCCAATTCATTTAAATTGAGCTCCTCTACTTCCTGTTTGTATGGGGCCAAAATATATTGATCAATTATGATGACAATAAAATAAGGCAGAGCAAAAATCATCCTAGGGATCCAGAAATGAATTCTATATATAAGCTCTTCCCTCTAAGAGTTCCCAGTCAGGTGAGAAGAAAATTTAAGAAAGCACTTTAATTCCCAGTGGTTCAAAATTCAAGAGATACACGTGCAGAAAGCTGTGGATATATCAAGGAGAATGTGATTAAGTGAAATGTGGAGAACCTCAGATAGTTTCAAAGAGGAAGAACTTTGGGATAAATCCTTTCTGTATAAGTAGGATTTCAATAGGCCAAGAATTAGTACAGACTTACTTAAGAAAAGGTTGCCCTTTGAGTGTCCTTACTTTTTTCCAAATGTGTAAATATCCTTGGATAGAATATTGGGTACATAAATTTGTAGCATTTTCAAAACAATGCTACTTACACCTGATGTGGTTGACTAAAATTCTCATGACTATGGATGCCATTAAGCCATATTTTGAGTCACAATACAACCACTTCTAATTATGTGACATTAGACAAGTTAAATAATCGCCAAGGCTTGATCAGTTAATTTGCAAAGTGTAGAAACAAACAAAACCTACATCTGATGGTTGTTAGAAGATTTAAATGAAATAGTGTATAACGAGTATTAACCACCATACCCAGCACACAATAAGTACTCACATATTAGTTATTTGATCTTCTCCTTGTCATTGTTAATGTCTTGAGCAAAGTTATCTTTTTTAAGTGCAAAAGTAAAACCCAGCCTGTGAAAGGGGCGTGATCCCTTGACTAAAACATTTCTCCCTAGAGCAAGGGCTGTGGCAACACCCAAGCCCACATACCACAATGTAAATGAAAGGCAAGGGCTATCTCAGCCCAGATCTTACCTGTATATTTTATATCGGGTTGTAAATCCTTGACGGTGTCTTTCCACAAAGGATAGGTAGCTCCTGGAGTGGTGGAAAGGCCCCCTGTCTGAAATGAGCCAATCAAATTCCTTGGAGACATGTTGGTCTGTTGCAGCTGGTTCCTGGTGGGAGGGCTGCACTGAGATACGGCCCCATACAAACAGGAAGTAGAGGAGCTCAACAAACCTCCAGTTCATGCTTTTCTGCCGGCCTTTTTCCTCTCATTCTTGCTCCATTCTGTGGAGTCCTATAGAAAAAAAAAAAAAAAGAATAGAAGAAAAAGAAAGAAGGGGGCAAAAAGGGGGAAAGAAGAAAAGAGAAGAGGAATAAAAAGAGAAAGACAAAAGAAAAAATATTATGATCACATCTTCACAATAGTGCCTTATATCAGTAGAAGGCTTTTTTTTTTTTTTTTTTTTTTTGAGACGGAGCCTCAAGCTATCCCCCTGGGTAGACTGCCATGGCATCACAGCTCATAGCAACCTACAACTCCTGGGCTCAAGCCAGTCTCCTGCCTCTGCCTCCCAAGTAGCTGGGACCACAGGCGCCCGCCACAACGCACGGCCATTTTTTGGTTGCAGTCATCATTGTTGTTTGGCAGGCCCAGGCTGGGGATTCAAACCCGCCACCTTAGGTATACGTGGCTGGCGCCTTAGCTGATTGAGCCACAGGCACCGAGCCCAGTAGAAGGCTTTTATGTTTACAAAGGTCAGTAGAGTTTATGATTAAAAGCATAGAGTCTATGGAAATCTGGGCCCACGTTCCTGTTTTAGTGTTTACAAGTTGCATGAACACAGACAAACTGCTGAATCTCTTAGGATGCAGTTTCCTCATCTATAAAAATGAGGATGGGTTTATGTGCCAATATGTTTACACTTGGCACATTGCAGGTGTTCAAGGAAGAAGTGTTGAAAGAATGAAAGAAATTAAATAACACGGGAATGAGTTTTATGCAGCCAGTGAGGGAAATGAAGAAAACTAGAATGTCTGTACCATCCACTTTACAAATAATTGGCTTCTCATAACTGGGGCTCAATAAACTAGGGCTCCTTCCTCTTCTCTTCTCACTCGTACATGGACCCACAAAGCACACACTTTGTTTCCGATGATCAGATGAATGCAAGAGCCTGATGATGGACTAATGTCAAGACTACTTCAGCTAGATAGTAGTCTACATATTTTTTTAACTTATTTATTTTCTTTATTAAATCATAACTATGTACATTAATGCATTTAGGAGGCTATGCTGATTTGATAAACAATGTGGAATGCTTACATCGAACTGATTAACATAACCATCACTTCACTTATTTGTTGTGGTAAGACATTTATACTCTATTCTTAATAGTTTTGAAATGCACCATTGCATTGTGCACATTAGGTGAGGTCCCACCAAATACCCCTTCCTCCTCCCGGCCACACCTCTCACCTCCATTTTCCCTCCTCTTCCCTCCTTTCTGGATTATAGTTATGTTTTATCATTCATATGAATGTGTAGGTGATTATATATTGGGTTCATAGTAGTATTTAATACACTGGATACTTTTTCTTCTGTTCTTGAGCTACTTTACTAAGAAGAATATGTTCCAGCTCCATCCAGGTAAACATAAAAGATGTAAAGTCTTCATCTTTTTTAATGGATGCCTTAAAGATGAAGCATTCATGGAGCTTTTAAGAATTCACTTCTACAATGTTCAGTGGAATGCCTCCCAAACCCGAGGAAACAAGACCAGAGAATTCATCTGTCAATGCCTCTGCGCCTAAGGGTTCCCTGATGCCATAAGGAAATGAAAGGCCGAAAGGTTAGGTGCAGTCCCACATGCCTCTTTTATTGGGTGGTATCATAGCACACTGGTACTGTGTTAGAAAAATGCTTAGGACTAATGCTGGAGCTTAAGTAGGGGTTTCTTCATGAGGAGGATAAATGAGAAGTCACAGGCCATGCCAATTTTGTAAACAAAATTTACAAGTTTTCTTTCTATCCTCTCACCATCAATCCACTTGTTAGCTTAATGTTATACTGTTTGTGACCTCACTCGACTTATTCTAAAAGACCTTATTGTACTCCATATTGAAAGGCAGCTTTGATTTCAGGCCAGTCATTTAACTTCTCTGAGTCTTAGTTTCATCATCTGTAACTGTGGCTGAGAATAGCACCCACCCCTAGAACTAGTGTGACAATTAAGTGACATAATCTTGGAATAAATGATAAGGATAACGAGCACTGATACTGATAGCTGAGCTTTGTCCCTGTGGAGAAGTGTAATTCACATTGTTCCCACTGCCTAGCCAAGCCCCGTTTACCCGCTAGTGGCCAGTTGAGGTCAAGTCCCCAAAAGTCATTTTTTTAATCTTTTTTTTTTAAACATGTTAGTTGTCTTTTCCTCTCACCTATAATTGCTCGTTTCCTGTAAACTTTGTTAGCATTCTCATCTTGTGTTATATTTACAGCCACGCCCCATTTTATTGCTCTTCCCTTATTGCATTTTGCAGATGTTATATTTTATTTTTTGTTTTTGCAAACTGAAGTTTTCCGACACTCCTGGACTGAGCAGATCTACCTGCACCACTTTCACAGCTGCATGTGCTAACTTTGTGTCTCCGTGTCACATTTGGGTAACTCTCACAACATTTCAAATTTTTTCACTGTTACTATATGTTCTGATAATCTGTAATCAGTGATATTTGATGTTATTATTGCAATTGTTTTGGAACACCACAAACTGCATCTACAGAAGATGGCAAACTGAACTGATAAAGGAATATGTTCTGACTGCTCCCCGGATCAGCTATTCCCTTGTCTCTCTCCCTCATCTCAGGCTTCCCTATCTCCTGGGACACAGCAATATTAAAGTCAGGTCAATTAATAATCTGACAATGGCCTCTGACTGTTCACGTGAAAGGAAGAGTCAAGTGTCCCTCACTTTAAATCAAAAGCCAGAAATGACCAAACTTTTGAGGAGAACATGTTGAAAGCTAAGACAGGCCAAAGCTGAACATCTTGCACCAGTTAGCCAAGTTGTGAGTGCAAAGGAAAAGTTCTTGAAGGAAATTAAAAGTGCTTCTTCAGTGAATACACAAATGAGAAGAAAGCAAAACAGCCTTGTTGCTGACACAGAGAAGGATTTAGTGATTTCGATAAGAGATGGAACCCAGCCACAACATCCTCTGAAGCCAGCAGTTCTCAGCCTGTGGGTTGCAACCCACACGAACTGTATTAAAGAACAGCAGCATTAGGAAGGTTGAGAACTATTGCCTTACACGAAAGCCTACTTCAGAGCAAGATCCAAATTCTCTTTAATTCTATGAAATATGAGAAAGGTGAGGAAGCTGTAAAATAGTGTTTCTCAATACAGTAGAATAGTGGCCCTTTAATACAGTTCCGGTGGGTTGCGACACACAGGTTGAAAACCGCTGCTGTAGAAGAGAAGTTTGAATGGGGCAGAGTTTATTTCATGAGGCTTGAGGAAAGACGTCATCTCTGTAGCATGAACATTTAAGGTAAGGCACCAGGTGCTGATGGAGAAGCTGCAGCAAGTGATCCAAAAGATCTATCTGAGGTCATTGCTGGAGATGGCTATGCTAAACAACAGAATTTCAATGTAGAATAAAACAATCTTGTATCAGAAGGAAATAGCAAATAAGACTTCCATAGCTAGAGAGGAGAAGTCAATACCCGGCTTCGGAGTTTCAAAAGACAAGCTGACTCTCCTTTGAGGGGTTAATGCAGCTGATGACTTTAAGTTGAGACCGTGTTCACTTGCCATTCCAATTATTCTCAAGACCTTAAGAATTATGCTCCATCTACTCTAATGTGGTCTGTAAGTGGAAGAACAAAGTCTGGAGGGCAGCACATCTACTGACAACAATTTACTGATTCTTTTACAACCTCTGTTGTGGCTTGCTCAGAAAAAAAGAATTCCTTTCAAAATATTCCCGCTCATCAACAATGCACCTAGTCACCCAAGGGTTCAGATAGCGATGTACGAAGAGATCAATGGCATTCTGATGCCTGCTGAAATAATACCTGTTCTGCAGCCCATGGCGCAGTGAATTCAGCTTTCAAGTATTACTATTTAAGAAATGCATTTTTTAATTGCCACAGTTGTCACAGAGAGAAATTCTTCTGATGAGTCTTGGAATAGTAAATTGAAAGCCTTCTAGATGTCATTAAGAACATTCATGATTGGTGTGAAGAGGTCAAAATGTCAACATTAACTGGGGTTTGGCAGAAGTTGACTCCAATCCTCAGGGATGACTTTGAGAGGAGATGTCAGTGGAGAAAGTAACTGCCAGTAACTGCAGATGTGGTGGAAATAGCGAGATAACTAATAATAGCGAGATAATTAGAAGTAGAGCCTGACAATATGGCTCAATTACTCCAATCTCACAATAAGACTTAAATGGATGACAAATTGCCTTATATGGTCAAAGAAAGTAGTTTCTTGAGATGGAATCTACTCCTCATGAAGATGCTATGAACACTGTTGACATGACAACAACGTATTTAGAATATAACATAAATTTAGTTGGTACTATGTAAAGGCAGAGTTTGAGAGGAGTGACTCCACTTAGAAACAAATTCTACTGTGGGTAAAATGTTAACAAACAGCATCACATGATATAAGAAAATCTTCTGTAAAAAAAAAAAAAAAAGAAAGAAAGAGTTACTAATGCAGCAAACTTCATTCTTGTCTTATTTTTAAAAATTGCCACAGCCACTCAAACATTCAGCAACCATCATCATCCTGGTCAGTCAGAAAGCATTTAACATGAAGACAAGACCCTCCACAAGCAAAAAGATGACCACCCACTAAAGCTTCAGATGATCACTTGCATTTTTAACCAATAAGGTCTTCTAATTTGATGCTACCCCACACTTAGTTTGACCAGAACTTGTATGCACACTAGGAAACCACAGAATTTGTGTGTTGCTCTTTATTGTGAGATTCACTTTGCAGCAGGGGTTTGAGAGCCGACCCTCAACACCTCTGAGGTTCGCCTGTGTCTATTTCTATGTCTACCTTATTCAGTGGGCTGTGAGCCTTAACTGGAAAGACGGCTTAGGAAACGCTTTCTGCCCTTGGCTAGCTGCAACTCTGGACAGTCACGTCTCATATTTTTATGTCTGCCATTCAAAAATGTGGTGAGGACACAAACATTTTATCAACTGTAACGTATACATTATGTATACATAATTAAATGTGATACCTTGATGTGTACTTCCAGCTGACTATGGAAGGTAAATAAAACTAAGAAATAGAAAATAAAAAGTAGACAGATGTAGATTTCCTGCTCAGTTGGATTGGCTACTCAACTGCACCCTTTTCTCATAAGTTGCTGCAACAATCCACGTATTGCTATGAGCCCCTGGTTGTCAAGGGCCAAGGAGGAAGGCACATGAACAGAGGAGTAGGCTGGCAAAAGCTGAGGCCGAAAACAAAGCCGTATAAGTTGAGTGCAGAACTGTAACAGCTACAGCTGCCAAGACTGTCTGCCAGAACCCACCGGAGTGTCAGGCAGGGGCTGGAGGCAACTGTTCAGGGATCCGGGTAGTGAACTACAGCACTGAAGTCACAGCATGTCACCCACACGGCCCTTCTACGTGGCTTCTGTTCTGCCTGAGCACAGGGTGGGAGCCTATGGGAGAACACTTAGCCATTAGCCTGTTCTCAAGGCAACAAGATTCAGAACATTGCAGCTCTCAAAAAATGGAAAGAGGCTATACATGGAATAGCAGTGTGAATGTGCAGGTCTGTGCAAGCCTCCATCCCAGAATTAGCTGCAATTTAAAAAACCTAACCCAGTGCTTCCCAAGCACAGACTGTTTTGCCCTCCAGGGGACGTCTTTGATTGTCACAACTGAGGAGGCACAGCTATCATCTAGTAGTTAAAGGCCAGAGACACTGCTAAACAACCCACCCTGCACAGGACAGCTGAGAAAACTGCATTCAGTATGTCAGTGGCGCAAAAGTTGAGGAGCCTTCCTGGAGTCCAGCTCCTCTTTACAGATCATGACCTGCAGGGCAGGTCAGGCTAGAATCCTGTGTTCTAGCTCCTAGTGAAGAGTGATTCTCATTCTTCCATCGTCCTTAGCAGGGCTCTGGATATGCATACACATGGCTATGCTTGACAACTGCTTTGTTGTTTGAGTCTGTGATACAATCTCCATTTCATCAAGTAGAGATGAGTGCTTCATGGAAGAAGTCAGAATATATCTCTGTTGACTCAGAATATTACAATAACCCACAGAGCACTAAAAACGAAAATGAAAGTTTTATAAAGTACAATTTAATAGAAATGGATATTTTGTTGGGCTGGATAGAACAAGGATGAGTACATATGTTACCTAAATGCTGTTAACGTGAGATATCATTATTACAGACAGCGAGACCCATTCTGCCAACAACATCATATTACACTCACTGTGGGGGAGACTTGGGCTAACACAAGGGCCACATGAGTGAAATTAATTGAGTACCTACTGTGTGCTTGATTTTAAATTGCTCTGTTCCCTTGGTAATTGCCAAAGCATTGGGGATGGGGGTCCAAGGCAAATGTTAATACAGGGGTATTCTGCAAGGTGGGTGCAGCTGCCCCATTTAATGGATGAGTATCTTGGGAATCAGAGACATTAAATAACTTTCCCAAGCTCATAACTCCTCCGCATTAGATTCAAGACGCTGACCTATGTAGATAGATTTATAAAATCTGCTCAATGTCCTGTATATTCTTTACCCCCATCCCACCCCAGCTGAAATTTGGTCCTAAACTCCAGAGATTCAAAATAGAGTGGGGTAGTCACCTCCATGTCTAAACAATTCTAATATAAAATATGTTGCCATAAGAACTATCAGACGGAAATAAAGTCCAGTGGAGAAACAGAGGCCAAGAGCTCTACAGAGGCCCCATAGAGGAGGTGGCATTTGAGCAAGGCCTTAAAGAGCATGTCACGTTTTATGGAAAGGAAATTCTGGCAGAGCGCGCAGCACACAAACGCCTCCGGGTGGGAGGAGGCAGAGAGCCAGAGAGATGGGATGTGTGCTGAGGGAACATAGGGTGGCAGTGGGCTTAGTGAAAACAAGCGCCCTGGGGCAGTGGGTCCTTAATTCTGGCTCTCTCTCTCTCCCCTTCTCATTGAGCAAGAACCATGCATTTCCTTTCTGTGACACACTGAGGTCACAGAGCTGTGGATGTCTGATAAATTCATCCATTCACCCGTCAGCACCCTGCACACCTGCTATGTGTCAGCGCTCACCCAGAAGAGGGACATTCAACAGCAGACAGAACCCTCGGGAAGCTTCCTTTCTCTGAGGGAGGAGAGGAGGAAAGAGCGGCAGCTCTGTACGTGGTGATGAGGCCTGCTCTGCAGAAAAGCAGGCAGCGGGCGGGTGGGGGGCTGAGCGTGCAGGTGATGCCTTTGATGCGGGCTGTTCAGGAAAAGCATCTGACAAGGGGGCTTCTGAGCAGAAACCTGAAGGAAGTGAAAGAATAAACAGTACAGGTGCCTCAGGGGAAAGGAATCAGTGGAAGGAAGGGGAAGGATATTGGGGTCAGGGTTTGTGTGGCTATCGTCAGAGGGTAAGGAGCATTCCCATCTCCCACAGGGAGCTTCTGGTTTAGTTATCATGGCATCATTTTCAGGAGGAATCACACACACATTAAATGGGCAGTAAGTGCCAGGAGCCGCAGTGGTTGCTTTATAAATGGGACCTTGTGAAAATATGGTGAGAGACAGGAGTCACGGTCCTCACTTTATACATGGAGAGGAAAGGAAACTGATTTCCAGAAAGTAAGTAACTAGCCCTAAGGAGGCTCTGCAGTCCCATCCAGGAGCACCTGCCCACAGGCTTGCAGGAGCCTTCGGTGGGCTCGTCCAAGCACAGACGCCGTCTATATGAAAGACATGTCCAGAGGATTTCAAAGACTTAGCAGGAAGTAAAATTTTAAAATACCTCACTAACATTTTTATTGATTACATGTTGAAATATTATTTTAAATATATTGAGTTAAATTAAAATGTTTCAATGAATTTCACCCACTGTTTGATATGTTTTTGAGGAGCTTTAGAATCACCCACCCCACTGGTTTTCTCTTTCTCCTGGGCAGCGGAGGTGAGGCTGGACCCTCGCGCTTCATATACTGCTTGGAAAGCTCACTCACCCATCTCTATGTTTTTATCAACATTGCGGAACCCACCTTCACTCTCCCTTACAGCTTTGTAGTTGAGCCAGTGGCCACTTGCCTCCTGCCTCCAAAATCAGTAAACAGACAGACAAATAATGAACTACAAATAAAAACTACCTTGCTTCAGGCTGTGATTTCCCAGTGCCCGAAACTTAGAGACAGTACGGAATATCTACTGCTATGCATTTCAGAACCCTTGTTCTTCCAAAAGATTCACAAAGGGAATTTCCTGCCAGTAGAGTGCAAAGCCTGCAAAAGAGAGGCTGGTTCTATTCTGAGCGCTGCCCTTGACCTCCTGTGACCTTCGGTGAGTCACAGGCGCCCACTGCTGTGCAGTTCTCTGGTCGACCCGGAGCCGCTGACACTGGCTAGGGCTTGGGTAACACGTGGGGGGCCCTGGGCTAAACTGTGCTATATATAAGCCTGCAGTGTTATTAAGGGACTAGGGTTCATCCCACACAGAATGCATCCTCTAATTGTTGCCATTGTAAATTATTTACATCTGAGTCGCACACTCAGGAAAGAGATGAAAGAGAATGACCTTCCGGCAGCGCTGTCGCCAAGCTAATCCTCTGGAGCTTTCTGCATGGATCTCTGGACTATGGACCACATTCTGGGCCAGAGGACAGAAAGGAATGCCCCCTCCCTCCCATCCCCTGGGGCCCCTAGGACTGAGTTGATGAGTGGATCTGAGAGGGTAACCAGAGCATCTGCCCCCTAATCCTGGGTCTGCTGGATGCACTCAGGGAGGCTCGACTTCCCAAACTGGATCTCATCAGAGACGCACGCCTGCAAAGCTGAGTGACCTCAGGCAGGTTAATTGACCCCTCTGTGCCTCAGTTTTCTCCTTTGTAAAATGTGGTCAAAGCAGGAGGATGCATATCCCTTAGGGTTTAGATAAAGACTAAATTTTACATTTTAAAATGTAACTATTGTCTTGGTTTCAAATGAAGCCCCAAACTATAGATACCATGTTCCAAAGAGAAGAGCATGTTCATCACACAGGACTTAAGCAGCCAAAATTCCCTTTTGGAGATTCTTAACTCCTCACCCATAGCACAGAAGTAGAGTTTCATTGCAGCCTGACAGTGCTGACAGCCCTCATCCCCTACGCTCCCCAAGAGGACAGTGGGCAATATAAGTCGCTTGTCTCCAGCTTTAACGCGACCCCTCAAAGAGTATGGCAAATGATCCCCGGAGCCTGGGGGAACATGGTGAGCTGGGACCTAACTCACACCAGAGAAATCTCAAACCAGAATTCTAAAGAAAGGAAACTAAGGAGTCAAGTTGAAAGCTGGCACAGAAGAGCGGCAGCTGTACTTTGGGAGTAGCTGCCTAATCCCCACAGAAAGTCAGGTGAGGTTGCCCTAGATCCCCACCCAAAGGGGGTGGGGCTCTCAGCAAGAGGAAACTGGAATCATCCTGCCATTTATCAAAGATACAAGGAGTAAGTGGTAGACGAAGAACTGAAAAGAGATACATTTTTCTACATCCAAAGAATCACAAGTAAGAGTTCCCAGAGAACAGGGAAGCTCCAAAAATATCCCAAAGGAATGTTTTCAGTAAGAAGAGGTTAGCACTGCATGCCTGCCAAATCTGCAGAGCCCTGATGCCAGATCACCAGCAAGGGCTCGGCAAGGGGGACTGTCTCCCTCCTTAGCTCTCCATCCTGACCACACCTTGTGCCCCAAAGAAGTCAGAGGTAAAGGATAGCAGGATGGAGAAAACAAGGTAAAATCACAACTTGGGGATGGAGGAAAATCTGGAGCAAGAACACAGTTTCTGGTTTAAATAAAATATGATTTATGTGTTACAATATACTGAACTGGGCACATTGATTACTGAACAGACTGTGTATGGGGAATAGAGATGAACAAAATAAAATTGAAAGAAATCTTAAAAAAATTTATGATCTTGCCTTAACTTTCATCCAAATGTCAGGGAGAACTGATCTGAAAGTCAGTTTAAACAGTGGGAGAAAAGAAGCAAGTGCTTTTGGTTTTTATTCTAATCTTCTCCCATAAATTCTGTTTAGCCAGAGTGAAGATTTTATGTCCTAAAATATTTTATCCCAAATCAGTGCAAAAGCCCAATTAAGTCCAATAATAATACAATTTACTAATTAAGGCAAATAAGACAAGTAAAAAATAATAGAATTTCTAGTATATATGTTTTTTACCTATTTTCAAGGCTCAGCCCAAATACAGAATCACCAATGATACTGAAGTTGAGTGGGGGGGGGTCCCACAGTACGCTGGGGTCCGTTCTTCCTTCCCCTCCAGAGCGTCATGCTGTCTTGGTGTTTGTGCCTCGTGTTACAGCCTTTAGGATTATATTCTATTATTTTAAAATGAGCAAGTGGCTGAAAAAGATTCCAGCAAAGAAACTGTGAATTCACACTACTGGTAATAACTTAAGACATCACCAGAAAGAAAATGACAGAGGACTGGCCACACTGCAATGCTAAATCAACACAGTGACATTTATTTATTTTATTTTAATTTAATTTAATTTTATTTTATTTTATTTTTAGAGACAGAGTCTCACTTCATTGCCCTCAGTAGACTACTGTGGTGTCACAGCTCACAGCAACCTCCAACTCCTGGGCTTAGGCGATTCTCTTGCCTCAGTCTCCCAAGTAGCTGGGACAACAGGTGCCCACCACAACACCCAGCTATTTTTTTTGTTGCAGTTTGTCCAGGGCTGGGTTTGAACCTGCCACCCTTGGTATATGGGGCCACGCCTTACCCACTGGGCCACAAGCGCCACCCAACACAGTGATATTTAATCAGATTTGTCAGGAATTGGCCAAAACCATTCAAGACAATCAAGAAGATTAATTAAAATATGGCTAGCATCTAGTATTATTAATGTTGCCTCTTGCTCTAAGTGTATTTAATCACTGGGGAATTGAAATATTAACTCATGAAGGTAATATGTATGAGTAGCTTATACACACACATTCAAAGGAGCTTTATCATTAAAAATTTTTTAATGACTGTTATGTGTGCTTGTTACCAAAAAATATATAAAAGATCTAGAAACCACTGGAATGAGTATTCATTATAATTTTTATGTTTTATCTATTATTTTTTAACCTCATACTCAACATCTGTAGAAAATCCCAGAGGGTTCTCAAACTTAAAATACCCCAAACTAGGCGGTACCTGTGGCTCAAAGGAGTAGGGCACCGGCCCCATATGCCAGAAGTGACGGGTTCAAACCCAGCCCTAGCCAAAAACTGCAAAAAAAAAAAAAAAAAAAAAATCCCCAAATAAATGTATCTATACCCTCTCAAACTCTCCCTTTTCCCAGTATTTCTCATCTAAGTAAACCACACAGTCTCTCAAATCATGCCCGCAAGAAGCTTAGGGCTCTTCTTAACTTCCGCCTCCTCCCTATTCAACCATTGCCGCCACCACCACCACCATCTCCACATGGTTTTCCTTGTTTTCATATTAATGTCAAGCTTTACTTTGTTTTCATATTAATCCATTTCCTTTGCCTGTCTTATTCTTTTCCTCTCTTCTGAAAGTGCCCCTCCACTTCTCCTCTGTTCCCTTACACACTATAAATGTTCGTATCTCAGCATCTTCCCTGTCTCAGTGCCTTTGTTTATGCTGTGCCCTTGCCTGGCCATGTCCCTTCTCATCTCCCAGTTTTGTAAGGGCCTGCTTTAGTCATGCTGTGCATTAGGTTTTAACTGTATTCGTAAGAGGGGACAAAAGAGCACCTCCTACTTGCAAGATTTTTTCTCATGCCCCATGACATTAAAATCACAGAACAATCCTATTAGATAAATAGCATTATTTCAATTTTGCAGATTAGGTAAAACTAAGGCCCCCCTTTAAAAATCTAGTTATTTTTCTAATATCACATTAGCTAAAAATGGCAAAATTGAATCAGCCTAAGGCAATTCTAAGTGCTGTCTCGGAGCCCCTAATTGTAGTTACCTTTTTTGACAATCATGAACTACCACAAATCCATCATGAAGATGTTAATAAGGAGGATGGTTGGTATGTTATCTTGAGGCATAACACATTTGGAAATGTTGACTCTAGAGAAGGCCACGAAAACTGGATAAAAATCAAATATGCAGAATGCATTTTTAGGTGACTTTTTTGTGAATCTAAATATTTTTTCAATTAATAATAAAACCTTAAGTTATGGATAGCATAAACAATTCATTTGGAGTCATATTTAGAAATATGAATGTCTGGCTCGGCGCCTGTGGCTCAATCGGCTAAGGAGCCAGCCACGTACACCTAAGGTGGCAGGTTCGAATCCAGCCTGGACCAGCCAAACAACAATGATGGCTGCAACCAAAAAAATGGCCAGGCATTGTGGCGGGCATCTGTGGTCCCAGCTACTTGGGAGGCGGAGGCAGGAGACTCACTTGAGCCCAGGAGTTGGAGGTTGCTATGAGCTGTGATGCCATGGCACTCTACCCAGGGGGATAGCTTGAGGCTCCATCTCAAAAAAAAAAAAAGAAATATGAATGTCTAAATTCAGGGAAACTGTTTTTTGAGACTCCTCAAATTATCAGCAGTCTATGCAGGAGATCTTTCCAAGGAAGTAGTGAAATAAACATTTTAGAGTGTTTATTACAGGCTACTTTTATAAAATTCAATAAATATTTATTGTACCCCTATTTTAATTGGCCCTACTGGTTCAGAGTACAAGATGGCCACAGAAACAGATAATTTCAGTGTGATGTAATAATAACAAGTGCAGACCAGGTATGTCCAGGGTGGGTTGTGGAGCATGGAGTCCCAAACTAGGGTCTCTACAATGCCTCTTGGGGTTGACATCAGATGAAGCCTCCAAAAACAAAGAGACATTTTTGAGGGAATAAAGAGCAGGCTCTGAATTTTACTTTCAAAGAGAAGTATGTGTTGTGAGTCTAGGGCCTACACACACTGAACAGTTACTGCACTGAAAACTTTGTGGCAGAGAGTGACAGAAGATAATGGAAGAGCTCGATGGGGTCACTTATTTTATAATCACAACTTATGCACAACTGGTAGTGAGTCTTTTTTTTTTTTTCTGCTTCTATGCACATCTAGCATCTGAAACCAATCACTGGTACTTAGCATTTGCTGAACAAAGGTTATAGGTTATATATGGTCTCAACAAGATATCTTAGACAGATAGAAAGAACAAAAAGTTTAGATGTTGAATGGGTGGATGGAGTGAGAAAGGGGAGGTCTATATGATGAATTGCAGGTCTGTTTGGTAACTCGATCGATGATGGAGCTATTCATGATGGGGCTATTCATGATAAAAATAAATAAATGAATTGAGAGTGTACAGTGACAAGTTCCATCTTGGATCTGTTGAGTTTGAGGTGTCTGTTGAACATTTAAGTAAGGATTTTTAGTAGGTTACAGAATCCTTGAGTCCAAATAGAAAAAGAGTCCAGGGCTGGAGGTAGAGACTTTCTTTACATGTATGGTTTAGATTAATAGGGCCTATATGGTTAGTCAACACAGTTTGTGAGGTTAAAGTCTGAGTTGTATGTGCATCCTTCACCCAGGAAGAGTGCACACTATAACTATGCCTTTGGGTGAGAATTTACCCAAACACTTTCCCCTACACCCCTACTTGAATTTAACTGAGGTTTTTTCTGAAGTAAGCATGTTTACAGCACAATTCACATTCATAAAGATAGGAAAACAACCCAAGCACCTTTCAATTAGGAATGGATTACTAAATTGCAGTATGTGTCACACCATGGAATATTACTCAGCCATAAAAACAATGAAAATTTTGTTATTTTTTTTTTGATAAGAACTGGATGGACTTGGAGACTATTGCCTTAAGTGAAGCATCACATGAAGAGAAAAAAAAAATCACATATACTTGGTACTAAAGAGGTGGAGATCTTTAAAAAGCTATGAAAAAAGTGTTCGTCATCCTTAATCATCAGAAAAATGCAAATCAAAACTACTTTGAGATATCATCTAACTCTAGTAAGATTAGGCCATATCAAAAATCCCAAATCCAGAGATGTTGGTGTGGATGTGGAGAAAAGGGAACACTTCTACACTGCTGGTGGGAATGCAAACTAATACGTTCCTTTTTGAAAGATGTTTGGAGATCACTTAGAGAACTAAAAATAGACCTGCCAGTCAATCCTACAATTCCTCTACTAGGTATATATCCAGAAGACTAAAAATCACATTATAACAAAGATATTTGTACCAGAATGTTTATTGCAGCCCAATTCATAATTGCTAATTCATGGAAGAAGCCCAAGTGCCCATCGGCCCATGAATGGATCAATAAATTGTGGTATAAGTACACCATGGAATATTATGCAGCCTTAAAGAAAGACGGAGACGTTATTTATTTCATGTTTACATGGATGGAGCTGAAACATATTTCTTAGCAAAGTATCTCAAGAATGGAAGAAAAAGTATCCAATGTACTCAGTCCTACTATGAAACTAATTTATAGCATTCATATGAAAGCTATAACCCAATTATAGCCCAAGAA
>CAUYQV010162709.1:0-12077 GCA_963574575.1 Galagoides demidoff | reverse complement strand
AAAGTATCACTCAAGGGCTTATTTGACTTCCACCTTTAAACACTTTATTTCTTGACTTAGAAATCAGGTCTGTGAGCAGGTGTTAGAATATATTCCTTCCTTAAATATTTATTGAATATCTACTCTTGAGGAGCTTGAAGTTTCTTTTTTTTTTTTGCAGTTTTTGGCCGGGGCTGGGTTTGAACCCACCACTTCCGGCATATGGAGCCAGCACCCTACTTCTTTAAGCCACAGGCGCTGCCCTTGAAGTTTCTTAATACACTGTATCTGGGGGTAATTTAATAGTCACTTACCATGCTCTTATATGGGGAGAGCTGGCCTCATGGCTGTAAGGAATATTCCAAGTTGACTTACTGGATTGGCTGAGAACCAATAGCTAAAATGACTTCGTTCTTTTCTGTCTGATAGCAGTAATACTCTGTCTGTGCCTGGCACTTTTGTGTGAAGTGATATAGCTCTGTTTCTAGCACACAAGACCACCTTTGTGTCAAGTTAATTAAATATTGCAAAATAGCTTCCATTATTTGCCTCTACCAATGCCATAAAACCTATGCTGAGGCAAAAGTATATTGATTTCTAATACTAAAATAAGAATTTCCGAGACAGGGCTCTAACTGTGTTGCCCAGACTAGTCTTAAATTCATGGGCTCAAGCTATCATCCTGTGTCAGCCTCCTAAGTAGCTGGGATATAGGTGTGTGCTGCTGTACCCAGTTAATTTTCTTTTGGAACCTACTCTTCCTTAATTGGTTTCTATCAACACTCTCATCATCCAGTCTTAAGCTTTTCTGTCATTTGCAAGTTCTTTTTTTCCATATCCAACTTTGAATATCTGTTGTACTTATGCCACTGTGCTAGGCATTTTACAATGCCTTCTTGCCTTTAAAGACGTGGCAGCAGATAAACCATCCATATAAACAAGTGTATGTGTGTATTGATAGAATGAGCACATGTTTTTGCCTTTTATTCCTACAGGAGCCCACTGAAATGACAATATACAAAATGATAATCTATAGCAGAGAGGGGAGTTGATGAGCAGATAAAAATTTCTGGAAAACCAAAAATATCTGGTAGCATCTATTAGACAAAACTGTGTAGAAACAGTTGCTTAGACACATCTTGGTGGGGCTTCCTCATGGGAACTAGTTTATCAATGGAATTTCAGAAAGAATATGAATTTGAAGTTAGCAGTTTGAAAGGACTGGAAAGAGGTTGGAAGGCAAGGGGGTTAATTGAAGATTTGTACATGTAACAGCTGTACCAGTTATCTCCACTGTCACTTCCAGACCTAGAGCTACAGGTAGATGGATATTTACTGATAGTCAAAAATCTGCTACTTCTCTTTGACAGTTGCAAAAAAAGAAAAATATAGTATTTTCTTATTAAAGAAGTACACATACTATTTTGATAAAAATATTTAAATTTTTTTAAAACACTGCACTTACATTACTATGACTATGTAAATATGAAAAAATCTAAAACGTTTAGCCAAGCAATGTGCTAAAACTATGCATCCTTTATTAGGAGTCACCCTTTGTGCCAGTTGAAATACACTGTATCTAAAATCAAGATCAAATATATTCTCTTTGCATCATAGAAAATTTAATATGTTTGATATTTGAAAGTTTTCATGATTAGCTCTTTTTCAGAGTTTCTGATAGATATTTTCTTTCTTTTCTTTCTTCCTTCCTTCCTTTTCTTTTCTTTTTGAGACAGAGTCTCACTCTATTGCCCCAGTTACAGTGCAGTGGCATCATCATAGCTCACTGAAACTTTAAACTCCTGGGCCCAAGTGATCCTCCTACCTCAGTTGCCCAAGTAGCTGTGACTGCAGGTATGCATCACCATGACCAGCTAACTCTTAAATTTTTAGTAGAGACAGAGTCTTACTTTTGCTCTGGCTATTCTCAAGTCTCAACGTCAAGCCAGCACTGCATTGTTTTTACTGTAGTTTTCTATAAGTATGATAGTATAGACCTTCAGGAATTTCATAGTTATTCTAGGGTTTTTGCGTTTTCATGTAAATATTAAAGTCAGGAGGACTTCCAACTTGGATCTTCCCCTTTGCCAGAAGCTCTGGTAGTTTTTATTTCTTCTGTATTCCTTCTGTTTAATAAAATCCTATCTTTCCACTGATCTGTCATATTCCTGAGACCGAGGACCTACTAAAGAGGAAATTCTGGTAATGTTTTAGGGCCGTCATCTTGGATTGAAGATCTGTAGTAAGCAATGTGACCACTTAGCTCTATCTTGTTTTTCTCTATAATCGTAATAGTGGAGACAAATAATTTGGATGCCTGTCAACCCCTAAAAGTGCATAGTGTGGCTGCTGACCTCCAGGTCACGGGCGAGAGGCTGTTGGGGAATGAATCTTCTAATTCCACTTGGCTCCAAAAAAAAAAGAGTGGAAAGGAAAGTTAGTAGGCATCTGCATCCACTCCTTTTCTCTGGTTGAGAGCCGAGCGAAACAGAAGTAGTGCCCAGAGGTCCTGGGATCCCCAGCAATAGTACTGGAGGGCCTTCTGAAAAACGTGGTCTCCCAGCTTGTTTACTATCTGCTCATGTCTTCCTTGGTCCCAAACCTCTACTTACTTCTATGGGTCTCTGCTGCTTTCCCTCTCTCTCCTTGTAGTTTGTGTAATTTGTTTTAGTGTTGGTAATTAAATTTGTACTGGCTTTTTCTGGTATTTTTCAGATGTTATAAGCATGGTTCAAAAAAGTCCTTTTCATTGCAAAATTAAGTTCAATTTGCTTTTCTGCATGTTTGAGAAAAAAGCTGAACTATGTTAACAGAGGCCAAGAAGTTAGCTCCAAATAAAGGGGAAAATGACTCCCCAACATGGCTTCTCTCAGTGACCAGGAGCCTGGGGCACCCCCCTCACCCAGGAAAGAATGGCCCTAAACCCTTGGCTACAGTTCAGTCTCTTCTTTAAAAGAAAAAAAGAAAGGCAAAGAAAGTGACCCTGGGTATTTGATTTCTTTTGTGGTCATTAGTGTAAATGGAAAGGTTCAAAGTCATTCTAGGTTTCTCTAAGACTTTGGCTGGTTGTAACCAATTCTAATGTAAAAATTTTAAAGTTTCTCTCAAAGCTGATTTACAGAGTTTAATTATTGTTGCCTTGCTAACTTTTGGGGGAGAAAAGAAGGTAGAAAACATAGCATTTAAGACTTGCCCATGATAAAAAGCCTATTTCCTTTGTTACTGTGATTTAGGAAAAGCTTGTAAAAATTGTAAAGAGTTACCCTTGCAAGCACCACACAGCAGTTTTCTCTAGGGCAGGGCTCATCTCCACTTTGATTGGCAGGTGTATACTCAATCACAGGCACAGAAAGGGACAGAACTTGCATCAGGTGGGACCAGGCTCCCAGATACTTGACTTCTCAGGCTGTGCTGCTGGCAAGTAATAAACACAGGAAAGCCTGCAAAGCACTACACTGGAAATTGTGGCTAACTCCAGACAAGTGCAGGGGCTGGGGAGGCCACTCTCCTCAGGAATTCTTCCCCAAGCAGTGGAAGGATGCTTCCTTTTGTTTGACTGGAAGGCTTTCTGGGTTAGTCAGAGGATGCATTGACAATCGAGGAACAGGGTGGTGCCTGTGGCTCCAGGAGTAGGGCACTGGCCCCATATGCCAGAGGTGGTGGGTTCAAACCCAGTCCCCACCAAAAACTGCAAAAAAAAAAAAAAAAAGACAATCCAGGAACACAGGGTGGGTTTGATTAAATGCTGGACATTTGTTCTTTCCCACAGATGGGTAACGTTCTTTCTGCAAGAGAACACTCAGGTAACATGTTCTCTTGCCAAGAGAACTTTCATCAGGAGGGACCCCTATGGCTCCTGGGTACCTGATTTTTTGGCCTGTGCTGTGGGAACACTCCGCTGAGCTGTATTCTGAAGCCTTGAGACATGTTCAATCCCCAGACACTGAAAAAAGAATGTATGGTTTTCTTCTGTACCCAGACCTGGCCTTAGTATCAACTTTCCAGTGCTGAACAATAACCACCAGAGGGGACTGTAAACTATGATAAAGAAAGGGAGAAATGTTCTGAATTGCCTAGGTGCAAGCTTTTTTTTGACTCATAGACGCCTCCCAAATGTGTAAAACCTATCAGGTAGAGTCAAACCTCCTGGCTGTTATAACTTGCCCAAATGGCCAGGGATTCCTGAGAGAGACGCTGCCACCACTAGTTCAAACCTGCCATCTACTTCTCCTGCACCTTCCTCCGTGCCTTTAGAAAACCTCAAGAAGGAGTCTGTTCCAAGAGTTTCTTCTCGTCCTTTGGGACCTCAGAAAGCAATTGTACTCTTCTTTGTGTCCCGTGGTTGAGACTGCAGACGATGAGAGGGGAAATGCACAAGTAATTACTTCCATTTCTCTGGCAGATTTAAAAAAATTAAGGTTGATGTAGGAAAATTTTCTGATGACCCAGATAGCTATACAGATGTTCTCCAAGGTTTAGGACAAAGTTTTGACCTCTCTTGGAGAGATGTAATGTTACTACTAGAACATTAACTTTGGATGAGGAAAATGAAGTCTTGGATGAGACTAGAAAGTGTGATTTGTGGTTCGTGTCTAATACTGATAGCAGCATTTCCTTTGAGGAACGGGACACATACCCCACAGGAAGACAGGCAGTTCCCTTTGAGGATCCCGAATGAGACCCTGAGAAACAAGGTGACTGGTGTAAACATTTTCTAACATGTATCCTGAAAGGTGTATGTTGATCCAAGAAAAAGCCTATGAATTATTCTAAGTTATCTACTATTTACCAGGAGCAAAATGAATGCTCAGCCTTTCTTGAGCAGCTTAGGGGGAGGTGATGAGAAAACACACTCAGTTGACACCTGACTCCTTAGAGGGCCAAATTATTTTAAAAGATAACTTTATCATTCAAGTGGCCCAGACATTGGAGCAAACTCCAGAAATTAGCTCTAGGTCCCAATTATAACCTGGAGAATCTTTTTAAAATGGCCATAGTGGTTTTTATAATTGAGACCAGGAGGAAGAGGAAAAAAAAAGAAAGCAGCTGTAGTAATGGCACTCCAACAAATAGGCATCATTCAAGGGCGGAGGGAAGCCAGAGGAGCTAAGAACAAGTGCTTCCAATGTGGTTAGACTGGCTACTTCAAGAGAGATTACCCCTGGCAGCACTGCCTGTTAGGCAAGCTACTGGCCCCTGTCCAGAATGCAAGGGTGACCACTGGAAGGCAGTGGGAGCCTGTCCCCAGAGACAAAGGCCTCCTGGGACAATGACCCCTCCCCCTTCAACTGGAGTGAAGGTGCCTGGGGCAGTGTCTCATGGCTCCAGCTTGTGTCATCACCCCTCAAGAGCCCTGGGTCTGCCTCATACCTGAAGGCCAGGAGACAGAAGTTCTGGACACTGGAGCAACTTTTCTGTATTCCTCTGTAACCCTGGTCTTCTATTCCCCCAAATCTCTATACAGGGGGTGTCCGGAAAGCTGGTTACCAAATTTTTCTCTCAGC
This sequence comes from Galagoides demidoff, assembly GCA_963574575.1. Lineage (NCBI taxonomy): Eukaryota > Metazoa > Chordata > Mammalia > Primates > Galagidae > Galagoides > Galagoides demidoff. The sequence continues at coordinate 6,594 of CAUYQV010162709.1, read as the reverse complement.
CTTGAAGCTGCAACTGGGGCAACTGGCTGTTCTCTCACACCTTCCTAATCATACCTGAAGTCCTATCCCCCTTTTGGGGGAAGGATGTCCTAACTAAAGTGGGAACAACCATTTATATGAATATAGGACAAGAACCTATACTGTGCCTTCCCTTATTAGAGACAGAAATTAACACAGAAGTATGGGCACTGAGGGACAGGTGGGAAGAGCAAAATATGCTTAACTCATCTAAATTACCTCAAGGATTTAGGGACAGCCTCACTTGTTTGGATGAGCCTTAGCCTAAGACTTGAGTCATTTCTCATATCCCACAGCAGCTCTTATTCAGTATGTAGATGATATTCTTTTGGGAGCACCAAATGCAGAGGAGTGCCACAAAGCTACCCAATCTCTATTAAACTTTCTAGCTGATTGTGGGTACAAGATTTCCAAGGCTAACGCCTAATTATGTGTGCCTGAAGTGTACTATTTGGGTCTCCAACTTTCATGGGGTAAAAGAGCCTTGAGTAACTCTCAGTCAGTTTTGATTGAAGCTTCTTAGGAATTATAGGCTTTTGCAGACTCTGGATTCCTGTATATGGTGAAATAGGTAGACCACTCTATTCTTTAATTAAAAATACTCAAAAAAATATGAACTGGAGGTAGATAAGGCATTCCAACAGCTAAAAAAAGCTCTTTTACAGATTCCTGCTTTAAGTGTTCCTACCAGACAACAATTTGTATGTTACAGATACAGAGAAGACTGGAATTGCCCTAGGAGTCTTGACCTAACAGCAGGGTCCAGTTTTACAACCTGTAGATTATCTTAGTAAAGAAACTGACATCATGGCCAAGGAATGGCCACACTGTCTGTGGGTTGTAGCAGCTGCAGCACCTTTTAATCCCAGAGGCAATTAAGCTAATTTTGGGAAGAGACCTAATTATTTATACTTCTCATAAGCTTACTGGACTCTTAAATTCAAAAGGCAATCTTTGGCTGTCAGATGATGTACTAATCAGATTTATGTCTCCAGGAGATGATATCATCAGACCAGAAACAGTGAAAGGGGTTCCAGGCCAAGACCTGGTTCTGTTGTGGACCCCACCCTTTTTCCAGAGAAACCCTAACTTCCCCCTACTATTGATACAGGGATCCTCCATTCAAGGCTGGACAAGGGACCCCAGTTTCCTAGGCCTGGGCAATTTCATGAAGAGAATACCCTGACATTTTGCCCAAAGCTAGAGGGATCAACCCAGATTTCCGCTTAGCATGAACCCTGGATCACCTTTCTCTGAGGAACCTATAACTGCCCCCCTTTATCACCATCCATCTTTAGCAGGGAGCGGTTTAGAATAGTCAGTGTCCCTTTTCCCCTAATGGCAGTTAGATCTTCTGTTAGGAGAGGGAGGATTGATACAGAATTCCTCCACTCAGGGCTGGACAGGTACCCCCCATTCCTTAGCCCCAGGTGAGCTCAGGAATCAGACCCCCATCTCTAGGCACAGACAGGCTGCTCTTTCCAGGCCACATCCTCTGGGCTCTAGCAAGATTATGAATTAAGCAGCCTGAAATGTTTTGTGCATTAAATGCTTCTCCCCTCCCTCCTTCACTCTCTCTGTTCCCCTTTTCTCCTGCCCCCACTATGTACTAGGTCATCAGTTGTCCTCATATCAGAAGTGAATACGTTGAATTCTTCTTTCTCCATTCTTGTGATGCTTTACTTCCACCTTGAATAGGAAGCACAAATCCTAATCCCTTCCCTCAGAAAAATACTGCGAAGATCTAATAACCTTGCCCTAAGCAGAGGGACTGCATTCATTCATTAATATATACCCCTAGAAAAAGGACCCATGTAGAAGACTTCTGACTTGAGTCTTCCCCTTTGCCAGAAGCTCTGGTACTTTTTACTCCTTCTATATTCTTTTCTAATAAAGAATATCTTACCACTAAAAAAATAAATATTAAAATTAACATATCAAATGTTTAAAAATTTCTGTTGAGATTATAATTGGGGTTACAATTAATTAATAGCTTAATTTAGGGAGAAATGAATTCATTGCTGTACTTCTTATATTAAGTTATATTTTTTATAAACTTATATTAACTTATATTTTTTCATTTATTTAGACCTTAATTTCTCTCTATAATATTTTATAGTTTATAGTATAGAATTTTATACATCTTTGATTTGATTTCTAGATACATAGTATTTGACTTTTTTGGTGCTACTGTAAGTGGTATTATTTTTAGATTTTATTTCCTAATTATCTTTTTCAATTTTTTGGAAGTATAATTTATTTTTATGGTTACAATTGCTTTTTAATAGAATGCCTTTGTCTTTTCTATTTACTCATGTTATCTGTGAATGATGACAGTTTTATTTTTTGTTTGTAAACTTTGTTTTGTAGTTTGATATTTATTTATTTATTGTTGGGGATTCATTAAGGGTACAGAGAACCAGGTTACACTGCATTTCTTAAGTAAAATCCTTATTATAACTATGTCCCGCCTCCAAAAGGTGTGTCACACACCGTGATCCCCTTCTCCCCTCCCTCCTTCACTCTCTCTGTTCCCCTTTTCTCCTGCCCCCACTATGTACTAGGTCATCAGTTGTCCTCATATCAGAAGTGAATACGTTGAATTCTTCTTTCTCCATTCTTGTGATGCTTTACTAAGAAGAATGTGTTTCAGCTCTATTCAGGTTAATACAAAAGATGTAAAGTCTCCATCTTTTTTATTGGCTGAATAGTATTCTATGGTATACATATAACATAGCTTGTTAATCCATTCCTGGATTGGTGGGTATTTAGGTTGTTTCCTCATTTTGGCAATTATAAATTGAGCTGTGATAAACAGTTTAGTGCAAATGTCCCTATGATAAAATGGTTTTTTTTTTTCTTCTGGGTAAATGCCCAGTAATGGGATTGAAGGATCAAATGGGAGGTCTAGTTTGAGTTCTTTGAGAGTTCTCCATACTTCCTTCCAAAAAGATTGTATTAGTTTGCAGTCCCACCACTAGTGTAAAAGTGTTCCCCTCTCTCCACATCCATGCCAGCATCTTCAGTTTTGAGATTTTGTGATGTTGGTCATTTTCACTGGGATTAGATGTTATCTTAGGGTGGTTTTGATTTGCATTTCTCTGATAATTAGGGATGATAAGCATTTTTTCATATGTTTGTTAGGCATTTGTCTGTCTTCTTTAGAGAAGGTTCTATTTATGTCTTTTGCCCATTGATATATGGAATTGTTGGCTTTTTTCATGTGGATTAATTTGAGTTCTCTGTAGATGCTAGTTATCAAACCTTTGTCTGACTCATAGCATGCAAATATCTTTTCCTATTCTGATAGTTGTCTGTTTGCTTTGGTTGTTGTCTCCTTAGCTGTATGGAAGCTATTCAATTTAATTAAGTCCCATTTGTTTATTTTTGTTGCAATTGCCACCTAAGTTTTTTTTTTTTTTTTTGAGACAGAGTCACCCTTGGTAGTGTGCTGTGGCATGATAGCTCACAGAAACCTCAAACTCTCGGTCTTAAGTGATTGTCTTGCCTCAGCCTCCCAAGTAGCTGGGACTACTGGCACCTCCCACAACACCCAGCTGTTTTTTTGTTGTAGTTGCCATGGTTGTCTGGCAGACCCTGGCTGGGTTCCAACCTGGAAGCCCTGGTGTATGTGGCTGGTGCCTTAGCTGCTGAGCTACAGGGGCCAAGTCTGCCATGGAAGTCCTCTTCACAAATTCTTTCCCCAGTGTGATAATGTCAAGTGTTTTCCCCACAGTTTCTTTGAGGATTTTTATTGTTTCATGCCTTAGATTTAGATTTTTTTATCCATCTTGAATCAATTTTAGTGAGTGGAGAAAGGTGCAGATCAAGTTTCAGTCTTTTGCATGTGGTTATCCAGTACTCCCAGCACCAATTATTGAATAGGGATTCTTTCCCCCAGTGTATGTTCTTGTTTGGTTTATCAAAATTAGGTGGCTGTAAGACGGTCATTTCATTTTATGGTTTTCCATTTGGTTCCAGATGTCTATGTCTCCACTTTTGTGCCAATACCATGGTGTTTTGATCACTGTGTCCTTTAGTACAGCCTAAAGTCTGGTAGGCTGATTCCCCTGGCTTTGTTTTTATTACTAAGAATTGCCGGCTCGGCGCCTGTGGTTCAATCGGCTAAGGTACTAACCACATACCTAAGGTGGCAGGTTCAAATCCCCAGCCCAGGCCCGCCAAACAACAATGATGGCTGCAACCAAAAAATGGCCTGGCATTGTGGCGGGCACCTGTAGTCCCAGCTACTTGGGGGGCAGAGGCAGAAGATTCGCTTGAGCCCAGGAGTTGGAGGTTGCTGTGAGCTGTGATACCACAGCACTCTACCCAGGGGGATGGCTTGAGGCTCCGTCTCAAAAAAAAAAAAATTGCCTTGGCTGTAAGGGTTTTTTTCTGGTTCCACCATATAAAACGAAGAATTTTTTTTCCAAATATTGATAGTATGATATTGGTATTTTAATAGGGATGACATTGAACCTGTAGATTGCTTTGGGAAGTATAGACATTTTAACAATGTTGATTCTTCCTGGACATGAACATGGTATGTTCTTCCATTTGTTAATATCTTCTTCTATTTCTTTTCTTTGGGTTTTGTAATTTTCTTCATAGAGGTCCTTCACCTCTTTTGTTAGGTATATTCCTAGATATTTCATTTTGTTTGAAGCTGCTGTGAAGGGAATTGTGTCCTTGATTAGCTTCTCAATGTGGTTGTTATTGGCATATATAAAGGCCACTGATTTGTGGACATGGATTTTGTATCCTGAGACATCACTGTATCTTTTGATGACTTCTAGGAGTCTTGTGGTTGAGTCTTTGGGGTTCTCTAAGTATAAGATCATATTGTCATCAAAGAGGGAGAGTTTGACCTCCTCTTCTACCATTAGGATGTCCTTTATTTCCTTCTCTTGCCTTATTGTAATAGTTAGAACTTCTAGAACTATGTTGAATGACCACTATCACTAGTGGTGCTAGAGGACAGCCTTATCTAGTTCCAGTTCTAAGTGAAAAAGCTTTCAGTTTTACTCCATTCAGTATAATATTAGCTGTGGGTTTGTCATAGATGGCTTCAATCAGTTTAAAAAAGTGCCACCTGTACCTATATTCTTCAGTGTTCTAATTAGAAAAGGATGTTGAATTTTATTGGATGCTTTTTCTGGATCTATTGAGAGGATCATATGGTCTTTGATTTTGCTTCTGTTGATATGGTGAATTACATTTGTGGACTTGTGTATGTTAAAACAGCTTTGTATCCCTGGGATCAAACCTATTTGATCATGATGAATGATTTTTTTAATGCGTAGCTATAATCTGTTGGCTAGGATTTTATTGAGAATTTTTACATCTATATTCATTAGTGAAATTGTTCTGAAATTCTCCTTTTTAGTTGGGTCTTTTCCTGGTTTTGGTATCATGGTGATATTTGCTTCACAGAATGTGTTGAGGGAAGATTCCTTCCTTCTTAAATTTTTTGGAATAATTTCTGCAGTATGGGAATAAGCACTTCTTTGAAGGTTTGATAGAATCCTGGTATGAAGCCATCTAGACAAGGGCTTTTTTTTGGCGTTGTTGGAAGATTTTTTATTGTTTCTTCCATCTCAGTTCTTAAAATCAGTCTGTTCAAGAAATCTATTTCTTCTTGATTAAGTCTGGAGAGAGGGTATGATTCCAGGTATTGATTCATTTCCTCCACATTGTCCACATTGTCAAATTTCTGGGTATAGAGTTCTTGGAATATTCAGAGATGATCTTTTGTATCTCTGTGATATCTGTTGTTATTTCCCCTTTCTTGTTTCTGATTGAGGTGTGTAAAGATTTTACTTTTCTATTTCTAATTAATCTGGCCAAAGGTTTATCAACTTTATTTGTTTATTTTTTTGGAAAACCAAATTTTTGTGTCATTAATTTTCTGAATGATTCTTTTGTTTTCAATTTTATTCAACTCTGATCTAATTTTTTTTTCTCATCTACAGGGTTTGATTTAGATGATTCTTCTTTTTCCAGTTCCATAAGCTGGTTCATGAATTTGTTGATGTGCTCTTTTTCTGTTTTTTGAATGTAGACATCTAATGCAATAAATTTTCCTCTCAGGACTGCTTTTGCTGTATCCCACAGGTTTTGGCAACTTGTGTCTTCATTGTTGTTATGTTTGAGGAATTTAATGATTTCCTCTTTTATTTCTTCCTGGACCCAACTATCATTTAGCATAAGGTTGTTTAATTTCTAAGTCTTTATATGGGGATGAACGTTTTTGTGGGAGTTGAGTTCCATCTTTATTGCCTTGTGGTCTGAGAAGATACAAGGTTTAATTTCTATTCTTTTAATTTTGGTGAGGTTTGATTTGTATCCTAGGATGTGGCCAATTTTGGAGTACATACCATGGGCTGGTGAGAAAATGTGTATTCCTTAACTTTGGGATAGTGTGTTCTATATATCTCTATTAATCCCATTTGTTCTAGGGTCACATTTAAGTCCTTTGCATCTTTGTTTAGTTTCTGTTTAGAGGATCTGCCCAATTCTGTCAGAAGGGTGTTAAAGTCCCCAACTATTATAGTGTTATGGGATATCATATTGCTC
>CAUYQV010162708.1:0-36274 GCA_963574575.1 Galagoides demidoff | reverse complement strand
CATATTTCTCATTTGAGTGAATTTTTTTTTAGTAGATTGCTGTCATTGTTTAAAAGGTCATGAAATTTTTCACAAGAATTTGTTAAATTATATTTCACACATAAAATGGCTTTCAAAGTCTCAACACTTAATTGTGATTTTCTGATGTCTACACTTTATTTACCATAGGAAAGAGCGTTCAGTTGCAGCATTAGTTCCTGGTAAGGACAGCGCATATCCCACAATTTTTAGTGCATTATTGTATGGAACATGGTTTGTTTCAAAATGATGAAATATTTCTAACCATTTGTTCTCTCTTGTGATTTTTGCTGATGCCCAAGATTTAACCTTTTCCTTATCAATATGTTTTTTTAATAATGATACCTCGTAAGTTGTAAGTGTCACTTTCAAGGCCAGCCCTAGACTTTTTGCCGCCACTATAAAATATAAATAATACGAGTACTGTCAGCTAAATTCATGAAATAAATAAATAAATTACTTACCTAAATTATCTGAATAGCTGATTTGTTGACATCACTTGTTTAAGTAGCACTAGCACGCAGTACGATATGTATCATCTGAGAGACAGTTACAAAATGTTTTTCGTTGTTGCCAATGCCAAAAAATGCCATTGTTCATTAAGTCCAAACAATGGTGGTTGAATTCTAATAACTGATCAACAATGAGAACTTTGATAAGCAGTTCTTGACAATCAGTTCTCAACAACTATTTGTTATTATTAAAGTTTAACATTATAAAATTAACAAAAATAATATAAAACTCATATCCTGGCGAAATAGCCACATGGCAGCTGAAAACCATATATTTCCTTCCTGTTCTCCTGCCATTCCCTAGCTTGTTTTGCATTCTTTCCAAAAATTGGGACTTTTTAAAAATGCTGTGGGACGTGGGACAAATTATTAAAAATTGGGACTGTCTTGCCAAAGGTGGGACATCTAGTCACCTTAAAAATGCTTGATTTATTCTCAAGTGATTTTTAAAATATCAGTATACTCTGTGGTGAAATTTGTACATTGAATTTTTTTCTTTTTTTGCAGTTCTTGGCTGGGGTTGGGTTTAAACCCTCCAGCTCCAGCATATGGAGCCCGTCCCCTACTCCTGTGAGCCATAGTGCCATCCTGTTGCAAATTTTTATTTCAATAATTTACCATCTCCACTTTTCTTGACCCCCCCTTTTGTTGTCTTTGCATTGATAGTCCAACATGTTGCTTCTTCTTTATTGTAGAGGGAGTAAAAAAATGCTTAATAGAATTACAATGGGAAAAATAAATGAATTTGCCCCTGTGAGTTACCCCTACGAATCAAGTTTATGAGATTAAGTTTTGTGTCATTGCTATGGTTTGAATGTGGCCTCCAAAGTTCATTTGTTGGAAACTCAATTTTTATTGTAACACTTTTGAGAGGGAGGCCCCTTAAGAGATGATTAGGTCATGACGGCTCTGACTTCATGAACGGAATAATGTTCTTATTGCAGGAGGGGATTTGTTATAAAAGCGAGTTCAGCACTCTCTGGCTTTCTTGCACTTACCCTCTCTTCCCTTTCTTCCTCCCACTATGGGGTGATATAGCTCATTCTTCAGAGGAGCGCAGTGCTCTTGGACTTAACAACCTCTAGAACAGTGATTATCAAACTTCCTAATGCCGCAGCCCTTTAGTACAGTTCCTATAGGTCACGACCCACAGGTTGAGAGCCACTACTCTAGAACCACAAGCCAAATACATTTCCCTTAATTTAAATTGTGATTTTCTCTTACAGAAGCATAAAAAGGAAGATAGAAAACTGGGATCAAGCAGTGGCTCCATTATTATAGCAAATTCCTGAAAATGTAGAAGTGGCTTTGAGACCATGTGGAGGCTGGAAGAATTTGGATGAGAAATGTAGAAAAAAGCCTAGTTTGCTGTGAATGGAGTATTAAGGGCAATTCTGGTGAGGGCTCAGAAGAAGAGCTGTAAGGAGATGCCAAATCCTCTTAGGGATTACTTCAGTTGCCCTGATCAGAAGGTTGGAAGAAATTTGCATAGTGAGGGCCATTCTGATGAGGTCTCAGATGGAAATCAGAAATATCTCATTGGAAACTGGAGTAAAGGGGCCTCTTGATGTAATTGCCAAGGAGCTTGGGTCCATTATGCCTATTCCTTCAGGCTTTACAGAAGACAGAATTTAAAAACAATGGTCTAGGATATTTGGTGGAAGAAATCTCTAAGCAAAATATTGAAGGAGCTGTACAATGACTTGTACCTGTGAATAGTGAGATGCTAGAGGACAAAATTTATAACTAAAAGAGAAGGAGAGAAAAAAGATTTGGAAAATTTGCAAACTTGCCATGTAACGGGTTAAAAGGCATCTTTGGAAGAGCAAGATAAAGATGTGACCATGTGACCATTTGCTACAGAGGTTAATATGGACAAAAGGGAACACAGCTCCATCCATCAAGACAATCAGAGTGAGCTGAAATCATTCCAGTGACCTCTAGGACACTGAAGCCAGGGTTCACAGAAACATGCCCATGGGCCCTCAGGATTTGCTATGATGTGTTACCTTGGGATAATGCTCCCCACATCCCAGCACAGCCTCCTCAGCTGCACCAGCCATGGCTTGAGTAAATCCAGGGGTGACTCAATCCATTGCTCAGAAAGGTATAAAGTCTCGACATTGGCAGCATGCACATGGTGGTAAATGTCCAGGCATGAGGACAGCAAGAGCTATAGGTCCATTTCAGGCTTTTTTGCGATTTCAAAGAATGTTGAAAACACCTCTGGGGTCCAAGAATAGACATTTTGCAGAAGAATAGCCCCAGGCATCCTTCATTGGGGATAGCAGTGAGCATGGGGCCACTGCAGACATCACTCAATGGTGAATTGCTCAGCACAAAAGTGGGAATGGGGCCACTACAGACACACCACACTGGGGAATGGCTCAGCAAAACAGTGGTTATAGGGCCACTGCACACGTCCATCACTGGGGAACCCCTCAGCATAGCAGTGAGAAGGGGCCACTGCACACACCCCTCGGGGGAACCACTCAGCATGGCAGTGAGAAGGGGCCACTGCACACACCCCTCACTGGGAACCACTCAGCATGGCAGTGAGAAGGGGCCACTGCACACACCCCTCACTGGGGAACCACTCAGCATGGCAGTGAGAAGGGGCCGCTGCACACACCCCTCACTGGGAACCCCTCAGCATGGCAGTGAGAAGGGGCCGCTGCACACACCCCTCACTGGGAACCACTCATCATGGCAGTGAGAAGGGGCCGCTGCACACACCCCTCACTGGGGAACCACTCAGCATGGCAGTGAGAAGGGGCCGCTGCACACACCCCTCACTGGGAACCACCCAGCATGGCAGTGAGAAGGGGCCACTGCACAAACTCCTCACTGGGAACGACCCAGCATGGCAGTGAGAAGGGGCCACTGCACAAGCCCCTCTCTGGGAACCACCCAGCATGGCAGTGAGAAGGGGCCACTGCACATGCCCCTCTCTAGGTAAATGCTCAGCATAGCAGTCATCATGGGGCCACTGCAGAGGGTCTCCAATAGGTCATTGCTCTGGCAAAAGTGGCCTCAGAGGCCCCTCAATAGGAACAAGGTTCGCTGGAGACCCCAGAACTCTAGAGCTGGCAGGATGCAAAGCAATCTATAACAGCTGCCATATGTATTGAGTGCAGCAAATTTATGGGGGTGTGGGGATTTCTTGAAGCCTTAGGTGCCCACCCCTAGTCTAGTTTGCCCAGAAGGTGGGACATGGAGGCAATGGAGATTATTCTGAAGGCTTGGATTTAATGTCATCCATCCTACTGGGTTTGGGACTTACTTGAAACCATTTCCCTCCCACCCACCCATCCTTTTATTTTTCTGCCAATTTCTCCCTTCTGGAAAGAGAATCTCTATCCTCTGACTGTCTCGTCATTATATTTTGGAGACAGATAACTTTTTTTTTGTTTGTCACAGAAGGAAGACATTTTTCTGGGGATGAATTGTGACTATAGCATAATCATTTGGATAATGAGCTTTGGACACAGATAGACCTGTGAACCAACTCAAAGTGTATTTGACATTTTTGAGCAAATAAATGTTTCCTCATCTGTTATATGGGGATATCAATATTATGCCCAATTCATAGGGTTTTTTACAAGTTAAATGTGAGTTGCCATGTAAAGCATTTAACACTGTGCCTGGCACAAAATGACTTAACGTATAAATTACCTATAATTATTTTTAATATTTCATTTTGGTTCATAATATTTTGATAAGAAGCATCTTCATGAGACCTGGATAGGAGTTACAATGACTAGTTACAATAAGATAGAAATGAAAAATTCACTGATTGATGAATAGAATCTTTAATAAATACATATTTAACATCTGTTATATTCAGAAAGGTTACTCACATAAAAGACTAAGTTATAGTCCTTAAAAGTATTTTTTACATTTTTTAAAGCATCTATGCTTTATAGCATTCATTTTCATATAATTCTCTACCTTTCCATCTCTACTGGATTATTAAAAGGTGGAGAATTTAAAATAATTCTGTTTTCCTCAAGAATCAAGAAGACCTAAAGATTTTCCTTCCAGTGGTCTATAGAAGTATCTACTGAAAGTTCATATGCCACTTTCCCATATTGTAAATGCTCCAATCATGATAACACAATAATGATATAGGTGCTAAAATCAGAACGTGCCTCCCCACATTTTAGGTATACAGCTGAGCCACAGCTTTGTATTTAGGCGGCTTCCTGCCTACCTGGCAGCTCTGTGGATGCCTCTCATTTTCCTCTACCAGCTACATGCAGCCTGGAGCTGGATTCTCAGTGGAGGAGGTGGGACTCTTTGGGGAAATGTCTCGTCCTAATGAAGCCTAAAAGGCCTTCTCCTGGAACTTCAGGGCTGCCTTCTGCTCCCGCTCTGAAAATAGCAGGGAAAAAACCCAGGATGCCTGGAGTTTCCTGGGGCTTGTAACATTCATTTACATAGGGAATTACTTTTCTTAGAGCAACTATGCAAATGGAGAAAGAATCCCCAAAAGGAAGTGCAATCCAAGTTTCTATTCTAAATGGAAAATATCAAGATATAAAATAATCCCCTCAGACTGGGTAACTCTTACATTTTAGTGGCTAGTAAAGCGGTGGGTGTTTTAGCAGGTTGAATAATAGTTTTGATACATTGTTGCAGGAAGGCCGTGTTTAGAAGAGACCTTGACTTTGAGAAGTTAAGGAGGGACTAGGAAGGAAGGCAACACTAGAGAGTGTCCATTACATATGCAATGACACATTCATAAATCTGACAGAGGAGACCAGGAAACCTGGTGGAAGAAGCCAGTCTTTAAGTTCAAGAAGAAACTCAGTGAGTCAAAGGAGTTGTTCAATCCCAGCGCTGCCGACATAGTAACCCTCCGCGGTGAGTGCTGTCCTGTGAGTTGGAGGCGTTCAGCGGCGCTCTTCGCCCCTACCCACTAGATGCCTGGTGCACCCCATAGCTGCAAGTTATGACAAGCACAAATGTTCCCTGACATTCCCACATTCTACTGAGAAGAGGAAAAAAATCATCCTAATAATGAAAAAACATGTAAACAATATATAAAAAAATCTCTCATCAAAGCAAACAGTGTCTGAATAATAACTTGGGTTCACCTAAGTTAAAGGCCTAACTTGGCTTTGGCCTCTTTTCAAGCTTAGAATCCTTAAGTTACATAAAATTCCTGAGATATAATATCAGCATAAGAAGATTACGATACACCCTAGTACATGATTTTGATAAAGTGAAAGTGATAATATACCATATGAAAGCATTCCATATAGCCTGGCATCTCTTATTTCTCTCTCTCTCTCTCATACATATATTTGTACATGTATTCGTGTTCATTCATGTTGGGGTCCTGCCTAGGGGTAGGGTCTGCTAAGACCTGTGGAAACTGGCAGTGACCAACTGAAGAAATATAGAGTTAGAAACAATGGTAAAAAAAGAGACATGAGACACAGAATAGAGTTAAAGGTGGGAGCTCAGGGGTCCACTGCCCATCTGTGGGCTTCCACCACGGCCGGCCCGAGTGTTTGCTCTTCTGGACTTCTATTGAAGTCTATTTGCCCAGAAGGTAAAATGAGGGAGGGAACAAAGACACCAGCAGTTTCTCAGATTGATCATATCAGCTCCTACTGTTATTATTATTAACTTTAAGGGTAGCCTTGAGAAATCTGAAATCTGAGCCTTGCTTTGGGAGGGGCTCTTGCTTGAGATCACACACACCGATTTCTGGGAAGGTGTTAAACTCCACTAGTTCCCCGTGGAGTAAAATGTCACGGCATTAATTTCCTCTGAGGAATTGGTGGGACAGAAGATTTTTTTTCCCCCATTACCCCACAGAGGATCTTCCTCTGCAATAAGGGATATAGGCTCTTCTGCCCATAGATCAGAGCTGGAGCTACTCCCTTGATCTCTGCCCCCGGCAAACGCAAATCTCCACAATGCGTATCTCCTTTTCCTGTTGACTAGTCAGAAAATGACCCAGTTAATGTATCTTTCTGGGTCTTTTCCGAAGCCTTTTCTATGACCATTTTTCCTCAGAGTGCTCACAGACCCAGCAGAGGTGTTTATAAGCTGTATCCCCAACAGGCTAGAATTTAAGAAAAGGCAGGAAGCTTGCTAGCAATGGGCAGCTTAAATGTAAAGTAGCTGACTTTTCTTTGTTCCAACTCACTCATCTTACTTTTTGTTTTTGTTTTTGTTTTTGTTTTTAATTTATTGTTGGGCATTCATTGAGGGTACAAGAAACCAGGTTTCACTGATTGCATTTGTTAGGTAAAGTCCCTCTTACAATCGTGTCTTGCCCCTCTGTTTTTCTGGGGGTGCTTTCTCTTGCCAAGAATGGGGTCTTCAGTCCCCATTCTCCCTGCATATTCATACATGTGTGTGTTATTTATATATAATGGAGGACATATGATATATTTACTCCCTTGCCTATCAATCCTTTCATTTTTGGAGTTCTAGTATGCAAAGTCATTTGTTTCACTGAAGACATGCCACTATATAAAGTTTACCATTGGTTCTTGTTTTGACTTCCTGAGATGTGTTTACTCTCCCTTAAGTACAATAGCTGGTAAAATTCAGGGAGACAACTCTTCTGTGTTTGTCTCATTGTTTCTTTATTGCATGTTTTTCAAAACCTTCAACTGCCCCAAATTTATATTTTATTTAATTTTGAGTAAATGCTTAGTTACGATAATTCTCTTTCTTAGAATGACCCATATTCTCCTGAGGGATGAAAGTGGGCATGGCTTCTAAAAGTACTTGATTCTGTCAATCCATGAAAATGCTATATTTTCCCCATCTGTTTACATCCTCTGTGATTTCCTTTCTCAGTTGTGGTGACATTAACAAGCGCCAACTTGCATGGGGCAGGTTACTGAGGGATGGGGAGATGTGGCATCAGTAAGTCTGCCCAGGGTCCTTGGTCTTCCAGAAATTCCACCATTTCTGGGAAACAAGTAGTGAGTTAAAAGTTAGAGTTCTGGTCATCAGATCTCACTTGCCTGAAAATCTAAACAGATACAGAGAATTTATACATGCATACGCACACACACACACACACACACACGCACACGCACACACACACACACACACACATATAATTTTGGATTTTCTTCATGGAGCCTCTTACACTAGGGTGTGAGCCTGTTCCCTTCTGAACCATCTTTTTGTTGTTGTTCTTCTTTCTTTTATTACTTCTTCCCTCTTTGATTCTTTTCCTTCTTTTCTTGTCATAATACTTCTCTTGACTAGTTGGTTTTTTCTTTTCTTTTATTTTTTTCTTTTGAGACGGAGTCTCACCATGTCACCTTCAGTAGAGTGATGTGACATCACAGCTCACAGCAACCTCAAACTGGTTGCTGGTCAAGTGATTTTCTTGCCTCAATTTCCCAAATAGCTGGGACTATAGGGTCCAATATTTTTTGTTGCAGTTGTTTAGCTATTGTTTAGCAGGCCCAAGCTGGGTTCAAACCTGCCACCTTCAATGTTATATGGCTGGTGCCATAACCACTGTGCTACAGGTGCCGAGCCATAGTTTTATTCTTAATATCTTTTTTTAAATACGGTTTTACCCTTCTCTTTTATTCCTTTCTCATTTTCTTTCTCCTTTCTTTTTTCACTTAAATATGAAATATTTCAAACATAGAAACATATCAGGAGAAATACAGAAAAGCACCCATGAACCCATACTGTTTTTAAAAACATTAGGGATTTGATAGAAAATTTCTGTGATTATTTTGAAGGAAACAAACCATTTTGTATACAGAGGAAAATGGTTTAAGTCCTTTTCGTACTATTCCTGGCATCTCCTTTGCTGAAGGTGAAATGCTCCCTTTTGTCTAAGTTTTCAATTTTACTCCCAGGACCCTCTCAAGCACCAACATGTACCACAGTTTCATTATGTTTAAAAATTGTCCAAAACAGGCCATATGGCTTATATGTGATTATGAAATCTTTTAATTCAGTAATGCATGTGCAAGTCATCTGAGCTGACACGTGTAGATTGAGTTCTCTGAGATTGTTACTACATAGTCTAATAGTCTCCTGCTGTGGATACACCACAATGTGATTATTTGGTTAGCTTTTCCTCTTAGAAGGATATTAACATTTTTCCACATTTTTTCTATTATAAATATTGCTGCTATAATATTTCTGTGTCTGTTTTTATATATATTTTTGGAAGAGATTTTTTTGGTACAGGTAGCAAAGTGTACAAGTAGATTTTACCAAGACAGTCTCTTAAGATTTTGTTTTGTGTACAGCCTGCAGAAAGGCTGTTCCCTCATCTCACCCAGCCCTTAGTATTGCTGGTTTCCTTAAATTTTTACCAATCTACTGGGAGAGAAATGTTACCTTTTTAACATTTTCTGTTCCTCGATTACTACTGAGATAAATTTTCTGTAGGAATTTATTGTCCAAACAGAAATTTTTTATTGGGAAATTGCTCATTCATTGTTGGCTCACATCTGTATTAGATTATTAGTCTTTTAAAATTAATTTAGAAGAGTTCTTTAAGCACAACAGACATTAATCATTTGTCTGCGGTGTGGGTTGCAAACATCTTCTCTCAGGCTGCAGCTGGTTTTCGGCCTGATATAGGCTGTGTTTGTTTCACTGAGAAATGTTTAATTTATGTAGTTAAACTTATCTATCATTTCCTTTGTATTTGTGCTTTCCATGCTGCTTTAGAAATGTTTCTTTAATTTTGCACTAAGAGTTTTAGAGGATTTTAAAAACATTTCAATGTATCATCCATTTGGAATTAATGTTTGTTCTCCTACATTTTTCACCTTCTAGTTTGATGTCTGTTACCATCCCTCAACATTATTTTATTCTTTCTTCTTTGGTAGCCAATACCCTACAAAACCTTTTATCAGCATATCGAGATCTGTGTTAAATAATCCAATGTTACCATATTTACATATGTTTAAACCTTTCCAAATGATGTTGTTTTGGTTCTTGTTTCAAACCTGTTAATGTCCTTTTTTTATATCTATGTCTGATTTATTCTTTGCATTTGCAGGCATAGCCATTCTTACACAAAGTAGAAATATAAAAGATGGGAAATTCAATGCAAATTTCAGAAGCAATTTTTCCTGGCTTTTAAAGTATTAGATAACACATCTTTAGGGGGCGGGACACAATTATAAGAGGGTCTTTATCTTACAAATGCAATTAGTGTAACCTAGTTCTTTGTACCCTCAATGAATCCCCAACAATAAAAAAAAAATAATAAAGTATTAGCTAACAAAACCTTAGACAGTGTTCCTCTATGGTAAGTGTAAGGATGGTCCGTCTTTATAGGGACATAACAGAAAAATTATTAACTTATAGTTTTTCAGTAAGGACTAAAATCAATCTCTCCCTGCCTACCAGACTTACTAGCACCCTTACCTCCAGATCCTTTTTCACAAGCCCCTGAGGAGCCCAGCAGAACAAAATGAGATCTAAATCCTTTCCTTTACATTCTCCAGCAACTTTGTCTTTTAGAATTTGTTCCTTTAGCCTCAAGTGGTTCCTTAGTGTTCCAGATCACTCACAATGGGGCATGAACATCAGGTCTCAGGACTGGAAACAGCTAACAAGAGGGTGGTCTTTAACCTTGCCAGAG
This sequence comes from Galagoides demidoff, assembly GCA_963574575.1. Classification (NCBI taxonomy): domain Eukaryota; kingdom Metazoa; phylum Chordata; class Mammalia; order Primates; family Galagidae; genus Galagoides; species Galagoides demidoff. Next base: position 26,140 of record CAUYQV010162708.1, on the reverse strand, counting down.
GAAAAATGGACACAACGTTCAAATTCACAATACTCTTGTTTTGTTCCCCTTAAACCCAGCTTGACATCAAAGCTGAGCATTCTTCCTTTTGGTCTCTGGGATGCCATGCCCTCTCCCTTCTCTCTCCTCTTTCTCCACTCTCTTCCCCCTTCTGTCACTTTCTCGCTCCTTTAAAAAAAAAAAGTATAATGAATTTATACTTTTAATCTTGGTCTAGAGAAATTCTCTTCTTGTCCTGTGTATAAGTAAAAGTTCTAGGAGCTTTAAGATAGCTTGCCTACTTTTATAATTGTCCCGTGAGGTGAAACATTTATCACGAGTGCCATTGTTTGACAAAGGTACTTCTAGTCTCAATTCCCCCATACACTGTTAACTCTTCCCTTTCTGTCCCACTCAAGAAAGCAAATCCATATTAATGAAAAGTACAAATACTATAAAATCAATTGAAAATAAGTCAAAAAAAGAGATAGCTACGCTACTTATCCTGAATAAAATTTTTGACAAGTGAAATGCATAACACTCAAAAGTAACGTTTAAAAGAAACTCGTTCTCCCAAAAAGTGTACAAAACTATTTCAAAGTCTTATTTTAAAACATTATAGCAACACAAATTCCTATAATTCTTAGAAGTTAATTAACAGAAATATATTTCTGATGAATCAGTAATCTGGTAAATGGTGACTCAGTAAATTCATTGTGTGAGATAATCCTTAGAGAAGTGATCATTCTGTTAATAGCTATCTTCACAAATTAACTTTGGCTAATAGCTTCCAATACATTGATTATTTGATGAATTAGTCAGGTTTCCTCTCCTCATGAGAATAGACAACTCCAATTTATCTCAGTTCACACTGAGCTGGTCGTATTCATTGGTCTGACCTGTCTTTTCCCCGTTGGCACCGAGTTTGACGTCCTTATCTCCCACTATTTTAGATGTAATTGACCAATTTGTATTTTTAAAACGTACTTTATTATTGTTCAAGAACTAAATGCATCGTTATCATTTCAGAGCCTCTTATATTGAAGGCAGTTAGGGAGCTTACTCTGTTAAACCCAGTTTGTGGTAATAACCAGTCAGAAGTTAGCAATATTATTTGTCTCTTATATGAAAGGTGCATTGTTCTTTAACTGAAGGACCCTAAGATGCTCTTGAATTTTTAAGAAAAACATAGTTTATTGTTAGATAATTTCAAATTTGTGGTCAATTTAAATTCAAAGTCTCTGTCCTGAGCTTACTTAAATTGAATAGACATTTTAAAATTTTAAAAATGATCACATTTTTGGAAGCATTTCTAATGAGCTAGCTGAAGCATTCTCCACTGTGTATCTTTTCTCCGGCCTTCCCCAGTGAGATAATTACTCTGAAATGGAGCTGGCTGGGGGGCGAGGGGGAATGGCAATGGCTGGACACCAATACCATACTGTACAGTGGTGTGCAGACTCCAATGCCTTGTTTCTCCGAGTGTGGCTTGTAGAGCAGCAGCATGTCACCTTCTAGAAGCTTTGAAAAAGGCATCATCTCATACCCCACCTCCTGGGCCAGAATCTGCATGTTTAACAAGATTTCCCAAATGTGTCATATACACTGCAGGGCTCAGGAATCTGCATTTTTTTTTAACAGGGCAGATTGTCTTTAAATCACACTTCGAATGCATCTCTTCTTAATTTACTCGTTCCACTTTTAAATGGTGAGCATTTGCACGGAAAGGTTTGGCAGACTGGAAATTGGATGCATTTGTGTTCAGTTGTCAGCTCCTGTCTTAGGCTGGGCTGCCTCAATGCCACTGTTGTGTGCTTTATAAATGAACTTGGATATCACACCTCAAAAGTAACAGTGACATGTGTACTTGTTTGTGTCTGTCTGAGCACACATCTATTCACTCTGGTTTTATTTTGTGAATTCTCTGGGAACCTGGAAAGAATGCACTAGAGCAATAGAAATAAGATTGTTTTTCCCTTTGGAAAATAGACCTGCCATTTGATCCTGCAATTCCTTTATTCGGTATATATCCAGAAGACCAAAAACCACATTATGACAAAGATATTTGTATCAGAATGTTTATTGCAGCCCAATTCATAATAGACGGGTCATGGAAGAAGCCCAAGTGCCCATCGATCCACGAATGGATCAATAAATTTTGGTATATGTACACCACGGAATCCTATGCAGCCATAAAGAAAGACGGAGACTTTATATCCTTCATGTTTACATGGATGGAGCTGGAAAAATGTTCTTCTTAGCAAAGTAACACAAGAATGGAAGAAAAAGTATCCAATGTACACATTCCAATTATGTAATTAATTTATACCTTTTATATGAAAGCTATAACTTAATCACAGCCTAAGAATATGGGCGGGGGGAAGGAGAAGGGAGGGGGCAATGGGTGGAGGGAGGGGGATTGGAGGGATCACTTCTGTGGTTCAACTTACAAGGGTACAAGTGAATCTTTCTAAAAGTAGAATATGAATGTTTTAACACAATAACTATGAAAATTACATGAAGGCTATGTTAACCAGTTTGATCAAAATGTTTCAAATTGTATGTGAAAGCACCACACTGTACCCCAGAAGTGCATTAATGCACATAGTTACCATTCAATAAAAAAAAAAAAAGACAAAAAAATAAAATTTAGAACTTTGTTCTAGGATGTAGGTAAGGTGCTTTAAAACACTTTGGCCATTTGGGGACCTTCCTTTTAGGTTTTGATATATAGATCTAAAAATGCCTTCATTTTAGTGTTAATTTGTTCTCACTGCTGACACAAACACCCTTCAGAGGCCTCCATTTTGTTCTCTGGGTTTTTGATGATTTTGCCACTCTGGATTAATGAAACATTAATTAATCTCAGCCCTATGTGAACTCCATTAGTTTTTCTTCTCGCTCCTTTTGGGTGATTCTTTCTTTAGCACACATTATAGGTCAATATATAGCTAAGAACATAAAAGAATTCTTTTGTAGATCTTTTGAACTGTATCTTTCTAGGCAGCCCTGCCTTATAAACTCCAGCCACCTTGATTTCTTTGAATGCAGAATTTTGTTTCAATTCAGTGAGAATGTTAGGTTCTGTTTGGGTTTCCCCTCCTTGCACTCCAGCCTAGAATCTCTCTCTAGACAGCAAGTTGGGGCAATGAACTTATTTTTAAAATTTCTTTCACTGCTAACAACTACACAATATTTCTTGTATAATGTCTGAATACCATTGTTTTAATATTTTTCTTGATTTTTAGTTGTTTAAAGTAATTAGGTAAATCTATTCTGTCTTACTCCATTATAGATGAAAATGTAAATCTAATTGAATATTTTGACATTTCAAAAAATAAAATCTATGCATTGACTCATGGTTTTATTTTATCTATCATTTATTAAACTATACATGTGTAAAGTTAGCAAGAAACTATCTGAGTCTCCTAGTTCTAGTCACCAATTATATTTATATTTGGGACAGAATACATTAGAAAATTCTGTTTACTGAATTTCAGAGCTAAATATTTCTTCTTGTTTATACATAGATCAGGGAGGATGTGTTTCTGTGATTATTTCTTCCGTGTTCAATGTAATCAATTCTCAAGACCTTTTCATAGATGCTACTTTCTGTAAATGTGCCATGGTAAATTGTAGGTGACACATTAATTTTTTTTTCTTGACTTGTATCACTCTTTACTATCACAGACTTAAATCAAACATTTGTTTTATTCACATACATATGTTAGAACTTTCTTTGATTTAATCCTTTCTGTATGTAGTATATATAAATACACAAAGAAAGGGAAAGCCAGAAAGGCAGACCTGAAAACACACAAAGATAAACAGCAAGGTAAAGAATTAGGAGCTATGCATGTGAAGAATATAATTCAGGTGAATTGCAATAACACTTCCACAGTAATTGAGTTGCTTGTTTTCTGTATGTGAATTCATTTTTTTCTGCATTTTAACCTTTCTTCCACAGGTTCTCTATAGCTTACACACCATATTATTCTAAGTATATTCATTGATTCTGGGAATATTGGCCACATTGTACCCCATAGTTTACGTGAATGATGAAATCATGAATGCTGAGTGACATTTAATAAAATGGTAGTTTATATTACATTTTTCTTATTTGTCATTTATGATAAGGATATACTATGCAGGAACAATTTCAATTTCCACTTTTTTTTACAAATGCTTTATTGAAAACACCTTGGAATAACTGGCTTACCATGTTCCATGAAGGAAAGACTTTTAAACTTGGACAAAAATCTTGAGTCTAGTGGCAGAGAAAGGGAGATGCCATTCTGTCACCCTGGACCAGATACTTACCTTTATGTGATGTGGAAAGCTTTGTGTTGGTTGGGGCCCCATGAAGGCTGCTTTAAAAATGACATTTCCAAATTCAAAGAGTATGTCCATATTGGGAATGGAATTAAAACATGTCCTCTCAGTGAATCACTCTGATATTGGTGTTCCACAGTTGAATGTACAGTTTAAAAATATTACTGACTCACATATTGTTATTATGCAACTTACTTCTAAAGCAGAATTAGGATATAATAAATTATTTAAAATTTCAGGAAACATTCTTTTTATTTTTTAGATTAAGGACATTTAATTTTACTTTATGCATCTAAAATTCAAACTATGTATTTCATAGAAAGCCCACAGGTTAATTTTTCATTAAGCCATATGTCATTTGATCAATTAGTTTTAATTCCTATGCAATCTATTTGCAATGAAGAGAGAGTATCACCTGTGTAGACTTTTGGTTATTTAACCCAGATTGTAAAGTCTGATATAATTTATTTAAATCTCGCTGGATATTACAGCTGAACTATTTTAGTCACATGCACATGACAAATGTGATTCAGTCCATAATTACTCACTATACAACAACCTTTTTATATATCACACAAGCTGATGAGTTCTGTCATTTATTTCTTAACAGACAGTATATTGCATTCAAAGTTTATGAAAACCACATTGAGAGCTACATGATGCCAATAACATGCTGAAATGTGAAAGCGATTCAAGCATACTTTTTGTTTTGTCTTATGGACTATAGTTTTTGAAACAAGCTTTGCAAAAAATATTCCTTTTAGGGAACTAAACTAGTACTAGAAGTTATCTAATGCAATCAAGTTCTAAGAAACCATCAGAAAAAGAAATACACATGGCTATGGAAAATGCTATTGAATCACCCAACCCAGAATAATGTATTTTTGAGACGTTTTTACACATAACAAAAGGAATGTATAACTATGCTCAATAAACATTAATTGTCAAATACTAAAATGAAAATATATACAAGTTATGATCCTTCTTGTGATTTTTCTAAAACCTATTTGGAAGAAGAAACAAGAATACAAAGTACAATATGCTAATAATAATAATACATCTAGGAAAACAAAAGTAGAGGTAACTCCTATAGAGTGGGATTGTCAGGAGAGTCTTCATCATCACTATAATCAAAGCTGGATCTATAAGAATGGATGGTTATTAAGTAAATATAAATAAAGGACAGTATTTAGAGTATAGCCAAAGACAAAGATAGATGAAGAGATCACACCTATGGGACAAAGGAATAATCTGGAGAAAAAATGATAAAGATAGAAATTTTGAGTTTTTTACTTCCACCTAAGTTAGTTTGCTAGCATTTATAAGCAACAAAAAAGCAAGTAGAGGTTGTGAAGAGTCTCTAGTTCTAGAAAGTGTTATGTGTAATGTGGAGTCATGGGTATATTTTGAGTAGTAGAATGACAGTTGGTGTTTTCAAGAGGTTAATCTGGCAGTACACTACAGTGTGATTTGAACCAGAAAGAGACTTGAAATGAGAAGACAAATTTAGACATGGAAAAATAATAGTTCCAGGTCTGTGGTTGTTATGCCATGAAATATATTGTTATAAAGAGAATCTGAAAAGAAATGAAAGCCACATAAAGCTGGTGCTATAGTTTGTGTATTTGTCTACTCCAAACCTCATGTTGAAATTTTATCTCCAATGTCGAAAGTGGGACCTAATGGAAGTCATGAGTAGAAGAGACTAACACCCTCCTTGGGAAGAGAATGAGGAATAAGAAAGTTCTTACTGTATCAATTCCTACAAGAGCTGGTTGTTTACCTGGTCCTTTCCCCCCCACCTGCTCTCTCTCTCTTGCTTCCTCTCTCACCATGTGACTCTACACATGCTGATTTCCCTTCATTTTCCAACATGAGACCTGTACCAGATACTCAGTCTTAAGCCTTTCACCCAGCAGAATCATGAGGTAATTAAACCTTTTTTTTTTAATGCAGTTTTTGGCTGGAGCTAGGTTTGAACCTGCCACCTCTGGTATATGGGGCCGGTGCCCCATTCCTTTGAGCCACAGGAGCCAGCTGACAATTAAACCTTGTTTATTTATAAATTACCCAGCCTCAGATATTCCTTTATAGCAACACTAAACAGAGTAAGACAGCTGGTAAGACTGGTTGATTGCGCATAATCAAGGTAGGGGAGGTAGAAGAAATTTAGGAAATAGAAGACAGACAATATAGTGGGAAGATATTCAATTCATAATTGCGAAACCTCAGTTATCCTTAAAGCTCTGTCTGACTCTTGACCATTTATTTTTCCTTTCAGTTATCTCTTTCCTCTTATGTAACATGAAGAGATTAGGTGAGATTGTATGTTATGTTCCTTCCAGTTGAAAGTCCTATAACTCTAAGCATGTAAAAAATGTAAATAAATGTAGGCATAATTGGAAATAGAAAATACACACCAAAAAAGCACAAAATGTTGATACTTCAGAGAAGAGAGATATTGTTTTTCACTGGGGGCATCTAGAAGTCTTTATAGAAGAGATAGTATTTGAGTAAATCTTTGAAAGATACAGCAGGATATATAGGGATTGGATAAAAAAGAATTCTAGGAAAATAATGTTATCATACATAATATATCTGTTATTATCAAACAATTTTCAGTAAAAAGTTAATGTAACACATTTAATGATGTGCATTATTTATAAAGATTAAAATGGTTCTTTTGGCATATCAGTTATGAGACTGTGTATTACACAGTTTGCTCATCTATAAAGTGGAGATAATAATGCCTTCTTTTTGAGGATTTGAATAAGAAAGTATGATGCTTAGAGAGATTGAATAACTTGCCTGAGGTCATTTAATTAGTAAGACAGAAATGAAGTTTAGAACCTGGGCGATGTGACTATAAAATGTATATTCTTTTTACGTGACTATGGCTCATTCCACTGTACTTCATGGTAACTGGACCTAAAACATTTAGCAGTTTATGTATATATATCTAAAATTAATTTAAATTTTACACAGAAGCAAGTAGAGGTTGTGAAGAGTCTCTAGTTCCAGAAAGAGAGCGGAGCTTGCCTCTCTGGTAAGCTGCTGATTTCCCTCCCTGAACCATAAGTGAAAGCCACAGTGTTTCAAATCTTTTATAGTTGGTACTATGGTAAAAACCATGGCTTTTTGAACTTGTTTGTGAACAGGACTGGCACTTTGGCTAGAAAGGTTTCACTTGCTATCTGGGAGCCACCCCTGGTCTAGAAGCATTACCTGAAGGTCTTGCCCCTAGTACCACTCCATCTAGCATTTAAAAAAGCAAGGCCAGTCCTCAGGGACCCTCATGCTGTATCCCTGAAAGGGATCTTTGGGAGGCTATGTGCAGGAAGGGCCACAAGTATAATAAACTGTCAGTGGTGAAGGGGAATGATGAGCTCCATATCCTGGGGCCTCTGGCTTGGATTTCAGACCACCATTTTAATTTCCAAACAGTCTTAAAACCCCGCTAAGAAGATCAACCTAACAACAAGTGGCCATCTCTTTGAGAGGTTCTGGAAGGGAAATGGTAAACTCCATATCACAGGGCCTCTGAAACCAATATCAGTCACACAGTTTTAGTAACTAACTGCCCCAAGTCACTTCTAAGCAGGCTATCTCTGTACAAAGCAGCTACTTTGCTCTGAAAGATTTGGGAAGAGTTGGAGCAAGCTGCAAATCGCAGAGCTTCTGAAAGCAGCATCAGCCCCTCAAATTAGGCATACAAATGGTCCCCAAAACAGGCAGCCAAACAACCCTAATACTCTCTGAGAAGCTGAAGGAACAAGGAACTGCCAGTAGGCGTTGGCAAGTTCTAAAAGGGGCACAGAAATCTCTGTGCCACAGGGAAGCTAGTGTCACTATTATCCCACCTGACTCAAAGTCCAAAATTACCCAGAGCTAGATGAATAGCGCTATTACCAGTAAATAAGTGCTGCAATTCATTGCTGCAGGCTCCACCTTTCAAGCCCCAACAATCTCTTGGCTGCTGCCTGAGGGACTCCAATTAGAATATTTCTCAATAATATTTTAAAGACAACCTGCAATTATACCTTAAATAATATAATAAATATATGAATAAATTGAAAACACACATGGGGAGGAATCAGCAGAAGAACCCTGGCAACTTTTAAAATCAGAGCAGATCAATTCCCCCAAGAGATTACAAGGGAAATATAGCTGAAAAACCATCCATAGAGAAATTGTTGAAATAACAAATAGATTTAGAATATGGATAGTAAATAAGATGAATGGAATTGAATACATATAGAAAAAAAAAATGAAAAGAAGTCCAAAAACTATCTCAAGAAATCAATGAAATTAAAGACAATGTCACCAAGGATCTGGACATAATCAAAAAAGATATAACAGAGATTAAAGAATCAAAAGAGGCATTCAAGGAATTTCAAAACACAGTGGAGAATCTCAGCAACAGAGTAGAACATGGAGAAGAAAGAATCTCAGAAATCAAAGACAAGACTGCTGAAGTAACCCAATCATTCAAAAAAGCAGAAAGAAAGGAGAATAGTTTCTTAGAGAGATATAAAAGTACATGAAATGCATAAACATATGACTCGTAGGGATTTCTGAAGGAGAAGAATCTCCTAAAAGCATGGAAGCTCTACTTCAAGATATCTTAAGGAAAAATTTCCCAAGTTTGTGAGAGACCCAGAAATTCAAATACTAGATAGTTTAAAAACACTGCAACAACTCAAAAACAAAGCATGTCCTAGATACATTGTAATTAGCTTGGTCAAAGTCAAAACGAAGAGAAGATTCTGAAAATAGCCAGGTGTAAGAAACTTCTTACCATAAAGGGGAAAAACATCAGGGTGACAGAAGACTATTTAGCAATCTTTTCAAGTCAGAAGAGAGAGTTCATTTGTCTTTTTTTTTAGACAGAGCCTCAAGCTGTCACCCTGGGTGGAGTGCCATGGCATCACAGCTCACAGCAACCTTCAACTCCTAGGCTCAAGTGAATCTCCTGCCTCTGCCTCCCAAGTAGCTGGGACCACAGGCACCTGCCACAACACCCGGCTATTTTTTGGTTATAGCCATCATTGTTGTTTGGCGGGCCTGGGCTGGATTTGAACCCGCCAACTCAGGTGTATGTGGCTGGCACCTTAGCCGTTTGAGCCACAGGCGCCGAGCCAGTTCATTTGTCTTTAACCTTCTCAAACAACATAATTTTTAGCCAGAATTCTGTGTCAAGCTGAATTAAGTTTTATATTCAATGGAAGGAATTAAATATTTTATTGACAAACATTGAGGTAATTCACCACAACAAGACCAGCTATGAAGAAAGTACTCAGACCCATTCTTCCCACTGACCATAACATAGGCTACAACCAAAGACAACCAGAAACTAAAAGACAAAGGCTAGCTTCCATAGTGGCATAAGTTATAAGACTGAGCAAAAGACCTTCATGAAACAAGAACAGAAACAACACCAAACTTATCAGTTCTCTCAGTTGATGTTAATGGCTTGATTTCCCCACTGAAAGGGCACAGGCTGACTACTGTATTAAGAGGCACAAGCCAAGTATATGCTTATTCAAGCAACTTCCAAGGACAAAACAGGATTCAGCATGAGGGGTTGGAGAACCATATTTCAGGCATACAGAAATAAGAAAAAAAAACAACCCAGAAATCACCACCTTATCTGCGTATTCCTTGGGCTTCAAACCAACAAAAGAAAAGGAAGACTGAGATGAACACTATATACTAGTCAAGAGAATGATACAACAAGAAGACATTTCGATTCAAAGTACCTACAAACCCAACTTAAATGCTCTGAGTTACATAAAATGAAGCCTAACAGATCTGAACTGTATGATATGCTGAAATTGCATAGTAACTGTGGATTTCAATATCCCTCTGACAGAACCAGACAGAGCCTCTAAACAGAAACTAAACTAATAGGCAATGGACTTAGACATGACTTTAGAATAAAAAAGCTTAATAAACATATACAGAACACTCCACCTCAATAAAGCTGAGTATATGATCTTTTTGTCAGTCCATGGATCATACTCTAAAATTGATCTTATCTTAGTGCACAAATCAAACCTCAACAAATATAAAAGACTAATAATTATACTATGTATCTTCTTGGACCATCATGGAATAGAAACTCCAACAAAAATATTCATCCTCATATAATTTGTGGCAACTAAACAACATTATGCTGAAAGACAGCTAGGTAATGGTGGAGAAAAAGGAGGAAATCATATTTCTCAAACAAAATAACAATAAAGCTACAAGCTATCAAAACCTATGAGATATTGCAAAGCAGTTCTGAGAGGGAAGTTTATCACATTTAATGCCCACATCCTAAAACCAGAAAAAATGCAAAATGACAATGTAATGAGCCATCTTAAGGAACTGGAAAATGGAGAGTAATTCAATCTCAAACCTAGCATAAGAAAAGAAATAAAGAAAATTAGGTCATAATTAAACAAAATTGAGAACACAAGAACCATTTAGAAGATCAGCAAAACAAAATCCCTTCTTTGAAGGGATTAATAAAATTGATGAACTCTCAGTCAGATTAAATGGAAACAGAAAACCAAGATCTGTAATAACCTCAATCAGAAACAGAAAAGGGGAAATAACAGATACCATAGAGATAGAAAAGATCATCAGTGATTACTACAAAAAACTCTATGCCCATAAATTTGAAAATGTGGAGAAAATTGAACAATACCTTAACTCACAACACCTGATTAAATTCAACCAGAAAGAATTAGAAATTTTGAACAGATCAATGTCAAGCACTGACACTGCAACAATTCAGTATTCCAAAAAGAAACATCCTGGACCAGATAGCTTTACACCAAAATTCTTCAAAGAGGAGCTTGTGTCTATATTGCAAAACCTATTCCAGAACACTGACAAGAAAGGTATCCTCCCTGACTCCTTCAATATAGAAAATATCACCCTGATACCAAAACCAGGAAAGGATCTAACAACAACAACAACAACAACAAACCCTACAGACCAATATAATTAATGAATATTGATGCAAAAATATTCAATAAAATCCTAACAAACAGAATACAGGTATATGTTAAAAAATTATATGTAATGATCATGTGGGCATTACCCCAAGGATGCAAGTTTAGTTCCACATATATAAATCTATAAATATGATTCACCACATAAATAGAAGAAAAAGCAAAGACCATACAATCCTCTCAATAGTTGAAGAAAAAGCATTCAACAAAATTCAGCATCTTCTTCTGACAAGAACACTTAAGAAAATAGGCATGGATAGGACATTTCTTAAGCTATAGAAGTCATCTACAATGAACACACATCCTATATCAAACTGAATGGAGTAAAACTTAATGTGTTTCAACTTAAAACTGGAACCAGACAGGCATGTCCACTATTGGCACTGTTACTCAACATAGTGTGAGAAGTTCCAGCCAATGCAATCACACAAGAGAAAAGTATTAGGGATATTCAAATTGGGACAGAGGTATGATCTTATACGGAGAAATCTCCAAGTACTCACCAACAAGACTCCTGGAAGTGATCAAGAATTACAGTAACATTTTAGGATATAAAATCAATGTCCACAAATCAGTAACCTTTATATATGCCAAAAAAAGTCAAGCTGAGAATCAATCAAAGACTCAACACCCTTCACAGTAGCTTCAAAGAATATGAATACTTGAGAATACAGCCAACAAAGGATACCAAGGTTCTCTACAGAGAGAACCATAAATCATGAGAAAAGAAATAGCAGATGTTAATAAATGGAAGAACTTACCACGCTCATGGCTGGGAATAATCATCATTGTTAAAATGTCAATAGAACCCAAAACAGTGTACAGATTTAATGCAATCCCCATCAAAGCACCAACATTATACTATGCAGAACTTAAAAAAAATTGTACTCGTTTCATATGGAACCAGAAAAAAACCTGAATAGCCAATGCAATTCTAAAAAATAAAAAAGAATCTGGGAGCATCACGTTACCAGACTGCAGGTTATATTACAAGTCCACAGAGGTCAAAAAAGCATGGTAATAGCACAAAAATAGAGATATAGATTTAAGGAATAGAATAGAGAATCTAGAGATGAAACCAGCCTCATATAACCACCTGATCTTAATCAACCAAACAAAAGCATGTATTAGAGAAAAGAAGCACTATTATATAAATGGCTCTGAGAGAACTGGTTAGCCCCATGTAGAAGACTGAAAGTGGACCCACAGCTCTTACCACTTAGAAAAACTGACTCTTGCTGGAAAAAAGATTTAAATTGAAGATATAAAACTATAAAAACTCCAAAATAAAGTGTGGGATAACTCTCAACAATATTGGTCGGGGAAAAGATTTTATGAAGAGGACCCCTCTGGTGATGCAGCTACACCAAAATTAAATAAATGGGACATGATCAAGCTAAAAAGCTTCTGTACAGCTAAGGGCACAATTCAAACAAATAGTCTTCAGAATGGGAGAAGATATCCTCATGCTATGAATATGACAAAGGGCTGATAACTAGAATCTACAGAGAAGTCAAATCAACAAGAAAAAAACAAATAATACCATTTGTAGTGAGCAGGAGATTGAATTGAACCTTCTAAAAAGACAGAATAATGGCCAACGAACACATGAAAAAATGCTCATCATCCTTAATCATCAGAAAAATGCAGATCAAATCCACCTTGAAGTATCACCTGACCCCAGTGAGAATAACCCACATCACAAAATCCCAAAGCTACACTTGGTGGCATGTTTGTGGAGCGAAGCTGACACTTTTACAATGCTGTTGGAATTGCAAACAATACATCCTCCTTAGAAAGAAGTATGGAGAATTTTCAAAGAGCTAAAAGTAGACCTTCCATTTGATCATGCAATCCCATTACTAGATATCTAAACAGAATTTAAAAAATCTTTTTACCATAAGGACATGTGCACTAGAATGTTTATTGCAGCTCAATTTATAATTGCTTAGTTGTGGAATTAACCCAAGTGCCCACCTACACATGGATGGATTAATAAACTGTGGTATATGTATACCATGGAATATTATTCAGTTATAAAAAGATGAAGACCTTACATCTTTTGTATTAACCTGTATGGAGTTGAAGAACATTCTTCTTAGTAAAGTATCACAAGAATAGAAAAGCAAGTATCCAATCTACTCAATACTAATCCAAAATCAATAGATAAACAACTGCATGCCCACACATGAGAAAAGCATAATTAAATTTCAGCTGAGGGAAGGGGAGAGGAGGGAGAAGGGAGAAGGAAGGAGATTAGTAAGCTCTCATCTAATGTCCACAATGTCAGGGTATAGAGCACACCCTCTGGATGATGGGCTTAACTGGAATTTACCTAACAAGCACAATGTAACTTAATGAATTCTACTTTCATATTAATTTGAAATTAAAAATAAACAAAAAATAAAATGAATAAAAGATAATCAAAAATTTTATACAATAAACAATCTTTTTAGTTTTTCTTCTGTAACAGATATATGTTAAGTCTCATTACCAATTAGCATTAATAAATGCTGATCAATTTAATGCTAGGGAATATTAATTCTGAACTGCAATTTAGTGGATTTATCTCTCTTTCCCCCAAAGAATTATATTCTTCTTACCAAATTTCCAATAAGAAAACACATTCATGTGCACACAAACTGGCACATACACAAATATCTTTTCCAAAGATATGAGGGAAGATTCAAACATCTTAATTACCATATGGAAATACATATATACAGATATTCATCCATTCACAATGAATAACTACAATTGTCTTCTTCAATGCTCCAGAACTGGAGTTTCCTCTTTTGCTATATGTGCTTATTTAAGTCTAGTCAGTCCCAATATTCATGCTCACCTGTCTACACCTTTATCCTTTTCCAAATCATATACATATGCATACATGATTTATGTGAGGCCTTAGAGTCATTTTTTCAAGGCTCTTTGCATGCTTGGGAGTAAAGTCAGTAGGGTCTAAAATAATAGAAATATTGGATAATCGAGCTATGATTTTCCTGTCAGTAATAGTATGTTTATTTTACTACAGAATAATGAATATACCCAATGTTGTATATCCAGTCTGGGGATAGTTAAATAAGGAAGGAAAATGAGAATTCAGAAGAAGTATGGGAATTGGGCAGTTAAAGAGAGGGCTTAGTAGAAACGATCAGGCAAAAGCTTCTTTCCTCTTCTTTCCCTTTGTTCCCTGAGCATTATATCACCAGCCCCACCAAGTCAACTATAATCATGGCTCTAATACAGGAGCATACCATAGAATGTAGGACAGCAAACCACATTCAATGAACCAAATCCAGCCTGCCACCATTCATGAGCTAGGGATAGTTTTCACATTTTTAAAAGGTCAAAAAGAAAAAAAAGCATAGTATTTTGGGATGTAAAAATTTTGTGAAATTCTAATTACAGTTCCATAAGTAAAGTTTTATTGAAACATTGTTACACTTATTCATCCATTTTCAGTGGATGATTTTGTGGTACAACAGTAGAGTTGAGTAGTTGTGATAGGCTGTATATGGAACAGTTATCATTTCTCATTGCCACTATAAATCACAGTAATGCAGTTATCAGCATTTTTTTTTTTATGTGTGTGGTTTTTGGCCAGGGCTGGGTTTGATTCTGCTTCCTCCAGTATATGGGGCTGGTGCCCTACTCCTTTTAGCCACAGACACTGTGCCAATTATCAGCATTTTTAATACCACATGTATCATCTATCTGTGTGAAAAGAAATTTTCAAAGACAAAATATGTAAGACATCATTACAGATTAACATTAACAAATAAAAATTTCAGTTAATTTTAGTAATAGGGAACTTTGAATCTCAAGGAAAAATTCCCTCCTTTCCCTTCCCCAAAATAATTCCATTCTTCTTATTTGTAGACTTTGTGACAAAAAGTTCTCAATTATCATGTTTTTTATTTTTTTCAATACAAATCTTCAAAAGGTATATTTTTTCTTTTTTATATAGGTGTATTTATAATATTCTCAATTTTGCCTCTTTGTTTACATAGCTTAAAATGTTGCTGTTTGCCCCTTTACAGAAAAAGTTTGCCAACCCCATCTATAAAGTGTTGGGGAACTAACTGGGGAAAAGAATCCAGAAATATTGGAAATAATCCTATAGTCAGTAAGCTATAATCAGAGTTTTTATTTGATTTGTGTTTTTCCTTCTCCTTTCACTAAAATAGCAGGACACATGTGCTATGTATTTGATATAACTTGAATTATTTTTGCTATTGTCAAGGAATAGCAAAAAGGTGTAAATAATTTACATATATGTAATTAAAAGTTGGGAGCTGATGTCTATAAATAAGCTGTCTTTGGGAATATTAAAAATACCTGAAACACAAAGGCAAAAACATTCTTTTATGTGTGGGTTTGATGTGGATTTTGCTAGTTACAAAGATGTTCAGCTTTCATAAGTGACTTGATGCTTTCTTATATGCTGTTTTTAAATATGAAATTACATTTTACTTAAATAATGCCATAGGTAAGAATGTCTTCAAAACATTTAAAATATTCTCTGCAGAGGAGGAGCAAGATGGTGGCTGAGTAACAGCTTCTTTGCAACTGGGGATGGAGAGACTCGGGAGAGAAGACTCCAGGCATCTCTGGCTGGTGGGATCTGCCCAGAAACATCCCTTTGAGGACACAGGGAGTCACAGAGAGACTTCTAGATCCCATGAGGAGGACAAAAGCAGTGGAGAACTGGCAAGTGGTTGTGTGTGTTCTTTCAGTCTAATACCATCGGCAGCTATTAAGTACAGCAGCAATGAGATTGCAAACTGGAAAGGCCTTAGCTGTGAACTATTTTGGGTTTTTTTTGGACGTGGCACTGAGTTGAACTACCTTGGGAAAAGTTGGGTGTGGAGGACTTTAAGCATTGTCTAGGTCCCCGGTCTGCGCCACTGAGGTAGACAGAGCTAATAGTGTTCGACTGTGGGCTGGCAGGGAGCCATTGTGGGAGAACTGCCCTTAAAGCTCTGCCCTCAGGGTTACAGAGCAAGGATCCGGTGGGAGACCTTGGGGGAGCTATCTAGGGACTGAGCAGCCTAAAGGTGGTGACTGAGATGCCTTATTGCCTAGACCCTCAGGGGCATAGAGTGAGACCAGTTAGGCACACTGTGTTAAGTCGACAGCCACTTCAGGAGAGATCCCAGTGACAAGTGCTTTCCTAGGAAAGCTTCTGGTTAGCCAAGGTTAACAGTTTAAAGTGTCTTTTAAGTGGGCTGAGGCAAGATTTAGGCTCTCCATGCTTCAGGGTTTGAGCAATAATCAAAGGCCTCCAGTCTCCATCTCCTATAGATGTATCAGCATTGTTATTAACATCTCATACCCCAGAAGATCATCTGTTGCCCAAACAATATTTAGTAAGATATATATATATTGCTTTTTTAAAAAATTTCAACATTTTCACTCTAGATTTTTCTTTTCTTCCTTCATTTTTCTAGTTTAAATGTATTTTTCCACTGTTGCTTTCTTTAACAATTAGGATTTCATTTTTGCTAGCATTTCTATCCCTATTATTTGTTTTTTCCCCAATTTAATTCCATAAAATTTTCTGTTTGCTTGTTTTTGTTTGATTTATAGCATTTCTGTCTTTCCTCTCTACTTGGTGGAGGTGGGATACTGTGTCTGAAAAAGCTGGCAAAGAGCTGCTGACCTCAAAGGAACCACCCAACATGGCACCCCCAGAAGTTGGGGGTTTTTAAGGTTGGTTCAAAGTACCCTTAGTTAAAACCATTTTGGTTCTGTCCCTCCCTCTTTCTGTGCATTTTTTCCCTTCCTTTCTTTCTTTTCTTGTTTTTTTTTTTTTAAATCATTTTTCCCTTCTTGCTCTTTGATCTTCTCATCCTTCTGGTCCTGTACCAAAAGGACTCATTGAAACCCTAGGCCAGAGGCAAGGTAACTTAAAGAGCAAGAGGAAGTGAAAGGAAAATTAGGGTAAGGAAACAGGTAAAAGAAAAAACTCATGAAGAAGAATCAGCAGAAAAATCGTAGCAACGTGAAAAACCAGTCCAGAGCAACCCCGCCTCCCCCGCCAAGGGACTGTGAGGAAGCTACTGCAGAGGATTGAACCTATAAAGAAATGTTAGAAATGACAGAAGGGAAATTTGTAATACAGATGATGAAAACAATGAAGGAAACTGCAGATAAAGTGGAAAATATCCAAAAGGAAATCCAAAACAGAATTAAATAATAGATGAATGATATGAAGAAGATAGAAAGGACATAGCAGAGCTGAAGGAACTGAAGTGATCAATTAGGGAACTTAAAGATGCAATAGAAAATATCAACAACAGATTAGAACATGCAGAAGAAAGAATCTCAGAGGTAGAGGACAAAGCTCTTGAGATAACTCAGATTAGTTAGAGACAGAAAAGGAGAGAGAGAAAGCAGAATGTTCACTGAGAGAAATATGGGACTTCATGAAGCATTCAAACATATGAGTTATAGGTATCACAGAAGGGGAAAAAGAATGCCCCAGGGGAATGGAAGTCATACTAGAGAATATTATAATTGAAAATTTCCCAAGTATCACCAAAGATTCTGACACACTCCTTTCAGAGGGATATCAGACCCCAGGTTGCCTCAACTCTAACAGAGCTTCTGCAAGACAAAACAAAATATTCTTCAATCTGCCAGGAGTAGTGCCAGTTGACTTACAGGGGCAAATCCACCAGGGTGATGGTAGACTTCTCTAATGAAACTTTTCAAGCAAGAAGACAATGGTCATCTACCTTTAATCTACTTAAACAGAACAATTTCCAGCTCAGACTTCTATATCCTGCTAAGTTAAGTTTTAAAATTGATGGAGAAATCAAATCATTTACTGATATGCAATCATTGAGGAAATTTGCTACAACAAGACCAGCTCTACAGGAAATACTTCAACCTGTTCTATACACTGACCATCACAATGGATTATCAGCAAAGTAAGAACTCAGAAATTAAGGAACAGAATCTAACTTCCACAATGATGCAAAAGATATAACTATGTAATGGACTTTCACAAAATAAGATGAATAGAACACTACCACACTTATCAATTATCTCAGTAAATGTTAATAGCTTGAATTCCCCACTGAAGAGGCATAGATTGGCTGATTGGATTAAAAAACACAAGCCATTCATTTGCTGTCTGCTGGAAACACACCTAGCTTCAAAAGAAAATGAAAACTCCGAGTTAAGGGTTGAAAGACAATTTTTCAGGCAAACAGAATTCAGAAGAAAGGAGGGGTTGCAATTCTATTTTCAGATACATTTGAATTTAAAGCAACTAAAGTCAAAAAAGACAAAGATGGTCACTTTATATTGGTCAAGGGAAAAATACAAGAAGACATTTCAATTCTAAATATTTATGCACCCAACTTAAATGCTCCCAGATTCTTTAAACAGACCTTACGCAGTCTGAGCAATATGATATCCTCTAACACCATAATAGTAGGGGACTTTAACATTTCTCTTACAGAGCTTGTCAGATCCTCTAAACAGAAATTAAACAAAAACATAAGAGACTTAAATGAGACCCTTGAACAACTGTGCTTGATAGATGCATATAGAACACTCCATACCAAAGATAAAGAATATATATTCTTTTCATTGCCCCATGGAACATTCTCCAAAATTGATTATATCCTAGGACACAAAACAAACCTCAACAGAATCAAAAGACTTGAAATTCTACCTTGTATCTTCTCAGAATACAAGGAACTAAAGGTGGAACTCAACTCCCACAAAAATGTTAAATCCCACATAAAGACATGGAAATTAAACAATCTTCTGTTGAGTGACAGCTGGGTGCAAGAAGAAAAAAAGAGGAAACCATTAACTTCCTTGAGCATAACAACAATAAAGACACAAGCTACCAAAACCTGTGAGATACTGCAAAAGTAGTTCTGAGAGGAAAATTTATCACTTTAGATGCCTATATTCAAAAAACAGAAAGAGAGAGCATCAACAAACTCACAAGCCATCTTATGGAATTGGAAAAAGAAGAACATTTTAAGCCTAAACTCAGTAGAAGAAAAGAAATATCAAAAATTAGAGATCAATGAAATCAAAAGAATCATTCAGAAAATTAATGAAACAAGGAGTTGGTTTTAAAAAAAATAAAATAGATAACCCTTTGGTAAGACTAACTAGGAATAGAAAAGTTAAATATCTAGTAACCCCAATCAGAAGTGATAAAGGGGAAATAACAACTGATGCCACAGAGATACAAGAGATCATCTCTGAATACTACCAGAAACTCTATGTCCAGAAATTTGACAATGTGAAGGAAATGAACCAATATTTGGAATCACATCCTCTCCCTTGACTTAGCTAGGAAGAAATAGAGCTCATGAACAGGCCAATTTCAATCACTGAGATCAAAGAAATAATAAAAAATCTTCCAACAAAAAAATGTCCTGGTCTGGATGGCTTCACACCAGAATTCTGTCAAACCTTCAAAGAAGAGCTTATTTCCATACTGTAGAAATTATTCCAAAAAACTGAGGAGGAAGGAATCTTCCCCAACGTGTTCTATCAAGCAAACGTCACCCTGATACCAAAACCAGGAAAAAATCCAACTAAAAAGGAGGATTTCCAACCAATTTCACTAATGAATATAGATGCAAAAATTCTAAACAAAATCCTAGCCAATAGACTACAGCTTACCATCAAAAAAGTCATACATCACGATCAAGTAGATTTCATCCCAGTGATGCAAGACTGGTATAACATACTCAAGTCCATAAATGTTATTCACGTATTAACAGAAACAAAAGCAAACACCATATGATCCTCTTAATAGATGCAGAAAAAACATTTAATAAAATTCAGCATCCTTTTCTCATTGGAACACTGAAGAGTATAGGCACGGGTGGCACGTTTCTTAAACTGCTCGAAGCTATCTATGACAAACTCACAGCTAATATTTTACTGATTGAGTAAAACTGAGAGCTTTTCCTCTTAGAACTGGAACCAGACAAGTTTGTCCTTTGTCACCATTGCTATTCAACACAGTGCTGGAAGTTCTAGCCAATACCACTAGAAAAGACAAGGAAATAAAGGGCATCCAAATGGGAGCAAAGGAGGTCAAACTCTCCCTCTGATGATATGATCTTATACTTAGAGAAACCCAAAGACTCAACCACAGCACTCCTGGAAGTCATCAGAAAAGACAGAAATGGCTCAGGATTTAAAATCAATGTCCACAAGTCATTTGCCTTTGTATACACCAATAACAGCCAAGATGAGGACACAAATCCCTTCACCATAGCTTCAAAAAAAATGAAATACCTAGAAATTTACCTAACAAAAGAGGTGAAGGACCTCTATAAAGATAATTATGAAACCCTAAGAAAGGAAATAGCAGAGGACTTTAACAAATGGAAGAACATACCATGCTCATGGCTGGGAAGAATGAACATTGTTAAACTACCTAAACTTCCCAAAGCAATCTACCGATTCAATGCCATTCCTATTAAAATACCAACATTGTGCTTTCAAGACTTGGAAAAAATTATTCTGTGTTTGTATGGAACCAGAAAAAAACCCATATAGCTAAGGCAGTTCTTAGTAATAAAAACGAAGCCAGGGGCATCAGCATACCAGATTTCAGGCTGTACTACAAAGGCATAGTGGTCAAGAAGGCATGGTATTGGCACAAAAATAGAGACATAGACATTTGGAATCAAATAGAAAACCAGAAAATGAAACTAACATCTTACAACCACCTACTCTTCGATATACCAAACAAGAACACACACTGGGGGAAAGACTCCCTATTCAATAAATGGTGCTGGGAGAACTGGATATCCACATGTAAAAGACTGAAAGTGGACCCACACCTTTCTCCACTCAGAAAAATTGATTCAAAATGGATAAAAGACTTATATTTAAGGCATGGAAAGGTAAAAATCCTCAAAGAAAGCGTAGGAAAAACACTGGAAGATATTGGCCTAGAATAAGACTTCATGAAGAATACCTCTGGGACAATTGCAAGAACAACAAAAATAAACAAATGGGAGTTAATGAAACTGAAAAGCTTCTGTACAGCTAAGGAGACAACAACCAAAGCAAATTGACAACCTACACAATGGGAAAGGATATTTGCATATTTTTAATCAGACAAAAGCTTGATAACTAGGATCTACAGAGAACTCAAATTAATCCACATGAAAAAAGCCAACAATCCCATATATTAATGGGCAAGAGACATGAATAGAACGTTCTCTAAGGAGGACAAATGAATGGTTAACAAACATATGAAAAAATGCTCATCATTCCCAATTATTAGGGAAATGCAAATCAAAACAACCCTGAGATGCCATCTAACTCACTGAGAATGGCCTCATCACAAAATCTCAAAACTGCAGATGCTGGTGTGGATGTGGAGAGAAGGGAACACTTTTGCACTGCTGGTGGGACTGAAAACTAATACAACCTTTTAGGAAGGAAGTATGGAGAACCTTCAAAGAACTCAAGCTAGACCTCTCATTTTATCCTGCAATCACATTACTGGGCATCTACCCAGAAGAAAAAATATTCTTTCATCATAAGGACACTTTCACTAGACTGTTTATTGATGCTCAATTTATAATCGCCAAAATGTGGAAATAGCCTAAATGCCCACCAACCCCAGAATGGATTAACAAGCTGTGGTATATGCACATGTTGGAATACTATTCAGCCATTAAAAAAATGGAGACTGTACAGCCTTTGTATTAACCTGGATGGAAGTGGAACACATTATTCTTGGTAAAGCATCACAAGAATGGAAAAGCATAAATCCTATGTACTCACTTTTGATATGAGGACAATTAATGAAAATTAATGACATGGTGGGGGTGGAGGAATGGGAGAGCAGAAAGAGAAAGAAGGTAGCGTTTTGTTGTGTTACACACCTTTTGGGGGCAAGACACAACTGTAAGAGGGACTTTACTTTACAAATGGAATAGTGTAACCTGGTTTCTCATACCCTCAATGAATCACATTTTAAAAATTGGGATTAAAAAAAATAATAAAAAAGTAAAATATTCTCTGCAGAGCTGGAGCAAGCAGGGAGAGGTGGAGGATGAAATGGTGCTACATGAAAGTAACATAGAAATCATGTGAACAGTGACAGGCCAAACAAAGACAACATAGAGCTGCCCCTATTTGACAAATAAGGCACAAACTAAAGCAAGCTTGCCTGGAAGAGTAGGTCCATGGTTCTATTCATTTTTATAAAGTTATTTGGCTGGAAGTGTCCTGGGTACAGAGGGTGGAAAAAAGGGTTGGTCAATGCCTTTAATGATCTCATACTGTAGCACAAAATTGCACAAAATGAAAAATGTGATGGTATATCTATTCAGCAATTATTTGTAAAGTATCAACACACAAATTACCAAAAAGGGAGAGGTTTTATGCTCTACCTTGGGTAATTAGGAAAGGGTTCATAGAGAAAAAAGACCTTTTGGCTGGGTATTACTCAGATGTGTAGGAATTACTCAGAAGAAGAAGAAGAAGACAGGAATTACAGTCAGGAAGTACAGAAGGCACAAAAACATAGAAGCTTAAAAGAACAATTTTTTGTATGTTCTGGAAAAGAGTTCCATGTGGATAGAGTGTTTGTTATTTTCTGATTATGGGTGGTTAGGGAAGAAAGGATACAGGTGAAAATAGACGTACTTGTTTCATCTAGGGAAAGATAGAAAAATGCTTTTCTTTTTATCTCTACTATGGGTAAAATTTATTATTTTTCTCATTGGAGGAATAGCCAGTAAAAGATGATTTAAAATGGAAAGATAGTTTTACATAGCTATCATAGTAAAGGTCAACATTTACTTCGAAGAGAGAAGATCCATTCTGAAAATTCTCAACTTTATCGAAGTTTCTTACTTCCAGTGATTATTATTTTAAAATATTTTAAAATTTCATATGTACCACGTTTTTTGTACCCTATACTTTCCACTACGTTTTTCTTTTATTTTCTTTTTTTATTAAATGATAGCTATGTACATTAATGCAATCATGGGGTACAGTGTGATGTTTTCATATACAATTTGAAATATCTTCATAAAACTGGTTAACCACTGCATTTTTCTATTTTAAAGCTCTGTGACAATTTTGGAAGTGTTTATGGTCTTATTTTGTTAGGTGAGAAAGCAGAGATCTATAGAATTAAATTGAATTAAATTGAATTACTTCAATGGCAGAGTTTTTTTTTTTTTTACAGTTTAATGTATTTTAATAGCAAACTTACAGGAACAGCACAGAAGACAGACAACATTAAAAACATGTACTTGCATGTAGAACAACTCAGTTAGAAAAGTATAGTGAATGGATGGAATCTACTGTATGATAAAAATGCTACAAACACCATTTAGTTGCCATCAATAAGAAATTTACTTATTTTAAAAAAATCCAAATGCTCTCATTGTCCAGAAAAATTTAACAGGTTTATTTATAATTGTTATAAAGTTGAACTGTTGAAACTTGTTCACTGAAACATTTTGACTTGCTTTAATGCTGCACATCCCCGTATTTTATATTAAAAATTCACACACAAATGAAAATGGAAAAACTGCCAATACCTGATTTCTGTCCCTCATTTTTCCAGTCACAATCATATACTTAAGTATCTTTTGACCCCAAGGGGGAAAAAAAAATCTATCGTTCAGAACTACCAATAACAGGAAGAAGAGAAAATTTTTTTGATAATGAAATGTTTTCCCATCATAGCAGACTCATAAGCACGTTCTCCATGTATGCAGCGTGCTAGCTGGATGTCTTTTGGCATAATTGTAACACGTTTGGCATGGATAGCACACAGGTTGGTGTCTTCAAAAAGGCCAACCAGATAGACCTCACTTGCCTCCTGCAAAGCACCAATAGCTGCGCTCTGGAAGCGCAGATCTGTCTTAAAGTCCTGAGCAATTTCTCGCACCAGATGCTGGAAAGGAAGTTTGCAAATCAGAAGTTCAGTGGACTTCTGATAACGTCTTATTTCACGGAGTGCCCCAGTACCAGGCCTGTAGCCATGAGGTTTTTTCACCCCTCCAGTAGAGGGTGCACTCTTGCTAGTGGCTTTTGTAGCCAGTTGCTTCCTGGGTGTTTTACCACTGGTGGATTTGCGGGCAGTCTGCTTTGTACAAGCCATGGTATAAAGACCTCCTTACCTACCACCCTTCTTCGGCTGGAGCTCGGAGAGCTAGAGGTGGTGTGGCGGTGGCTGCGAACCCAATTCAATGGCAGAGTTTAATGTAATTCAGAGGAGAGATTCTTATCCCTCAGGACCAAATCTCAGCTCATTTGCCATTGTCAACCACACCCCTTTGAATCACCTCTAAAATCCTTAACTTGTTCTTAGAAACAGTCTCAATGAGTTATACCACCTGGATGGGCAAATCAATTTAGAGGAAATCAATTTGGGGGAGCGTTTCAACTCTGTGACATTGTTTTCTATTTGAAGTTTTTTCTTGTTAATGAGACTTCTTACACCCTCAGCTAAAATCACATGTGAATTTCCATTTGTGGATGTCGTTTCCCTAGATTTTGACAGCAAAAGAGAGAGAAGCTAGTAGAGCACTGAGTTCATGATTGTAACTGAATCTGAAAAAGATCTTGGTTATGTAGAGTGGAAAGTGACACTGACAAACAGTGCCAGGTAACAAGGGAGACATTTATGGCCTCAGGTTACCAGCATTTTCTAGAGAACCTTTACCATTTTGGATCCTGGTAAGGTCGATGGCTTCTTTGTACCTGTTATCCCTATGTCTCCAGTTACTTTTCTATTAAAAGTCATTCTCCAGCCTCAAGGAGAAAACGGAAAATAAAGGAAAGACGTGAAAATGTAAGCAATATTGTATACTGAAATCTAGATCTGAAATGCTACAGAGGGTACAAGCATGAACACAAAACAGTTTAAAAAGATTCACAGTTGTTCATTTCTGGCCATTAGGCAAAACAAGTATTGTTCACTTTTGATGAATTAAAAGATTTAGCTAATTTATTGCTTGTTTGAACCTGAAATAAGAGTCACCATGGGAAGAACTTCTATAGCCATTAGTCTTAATTTAGTCTATAGTTCAAATTTTCAGAAATCTTTCTCTTCTAAATTAAGTCATTCCTATTAGTATGCAAATTTTATGAGGACAAGGATAAATATTAGTTAAATATTTTTTGAAAATTTCTGTTTTGCGCACTAGCAAGAAGAAATCGAGCGATCCCATCTCAGGGTGGGCAAGGGACTTGAAGAGAAATTTCTCTAAAGAAGATCGGCACACGGCCTACAGATATATGAAAAAATGCTCACCATCCTTAATCATCTGAGAAATGCAAATCAAAACTACTTTGAGGTATCACCTAACTCTAGTAAGATTAGCCCATATAACAGAATCCCAAAGCCAGAGATGCTGGCGTGGATGTGGAGAAAAGGGAACACTTCTACACTGCTGGTGGGAATGTAAACTAATACGTCCCTTTTGGAAAGACATCTGGAAAACACTTAGAGAACTAAAAATAGATCTGCCATTTGACCCTACAATTCCTTTATTAGGTATATTCCCAGATGATCAAAAATCGCATTACAACAAAGATATTTGTATCAGACTGTTTATTGCAGCCCAATTCATAATTGCCAGCTCATGGAAGAAGCTCAAGTGTCCATTGATCTGTGAATGGATCAACAATCTGTGGTATATATACACCTTGGAATACTATGCAGCCATAAAGAAAGATGGAGACTTTATGTCCTTCATGTTCACATGGATGGAGCTGGAAAATGTTCTTCTTAGCAAAGTATCACAAGAATGGAAGAAAAAGTATCCAATGTACACACCCCTATTATGAAA
>CAUYQV010162703.1:0-11108 GCA_963574575.1 Galagoides demidoff | reverse complement strand
TTTTGAGATGGAGCCTCAAGCTATCCCCCTGGGTAGAGTGCCATGGCATCACAGCTCATAGCAACCTCCAACTCCTGGGCTCAAGCGAGTCTCCTGCCTCTGCCTCCCAAGTAGCTGGGACCACAGGCACCCGCCACAACGACCGGCCATGTTTTGGTTGCAGCCATCATTGTTGTTTGGCGGGCCCGGGCTGGGGATTCGAACCCGCCACCTTAGGTGTACATGGCTGGCGCCTTAGCCGATTGAGCCACAGGTGCCAAGCCTACAGACATATTTTGAACCATCCATCCACCTCTGCATTTATAAACTTTCATCCTTGCAGGAAATAACTGGAATGGTCGTTTTTATTTGGGTCAGGCTGCTTTAAGGTGATCCAGAAGGCCCCGGGGATAAAGAGGCAGGAAGAAAGGGCTTGGAGCCCTCAGGAGGCCAGATTGCTAGGACATCACTGAATTTCCGAGTGTCTGATTCCGTGGAGCTGGAGGGGAGATTGATCACTTTCCTTATGAGGCCCTGGAGCAATTCTCTGATTGCTGAACTTTGAATATTTGCATATGAATGAAAACACCGAGAGACAGTAGTTACGGAGCCCCTAGGTGGGCTGATTTAAGGAGCAGAGCCTGAAGGTTTGGCTTTCAACTCTTCTGAGAATCTTCAGAGCAATTTAGTGGACTTCAGAGTCGATTCAGAAGGATGGGCTGGGTGGGGCCTAAATACTTGAATTTTCTTTTACCTGTTTGTGGGTGAGAGAATATAGGGGATGGTGAAATTACTGCAAGTCTTTCACACCGACACCCACCCACATCTCCCTCTCAGGGCCGCTGTACCCTACAACTTACACGTGCTCCCCCTAGAGGAGAGGTCCTCCTCCTCCGGGTGCCACCAGATGTGGAATTTTCCAAGAGGCCGGAGTTGTTGTGTTTGCTCCCCGTTTATGATTGTACTTTTTTTAAATTTTTTTTGAGACAGAGCCTCAAGCTATCCCCCTGGGTAGAGTGCCATGGCACCACAGCTCATAGCAACCTCCAACTCCTGGGCTCAAGCGAGTCTCCTGCCTCTGCCTCCCAAGTAGCTGGGACCACAGGCACCTGCCACAACGCCTGGCCATTTTTTGGTTGCAGCCATCATTGTTGCTTGGCGGGCCCAGGCTGGGGATTCAAACCTGCCACCTTAGGGGTATGTGGCTGGCGCCTTAGCCGATTGAGCCAAAGGCGCCGAGCCAGGAAAGGAAAATCTTAATGGCAAATGTATTATATTATATATAGGGCTGGGAGGACATCAGAAGTTTTCTGGCTGGGCATGGTGGCTCACACCTGTCATCTTAGCTAGTTAGGAGACCAAGGCAGGATTCCTTGAACCCAGTAACTTGAGGCTACAGAGACTGGACCATAGTATTCCAACCTGGGTGACAGAGAAAGATACTCTCTTTATAAAGGGGGGATAGTTTTCTAACCCAACCCCTCCATCTGCTGTATCAATCACCTCTAAAACATTCTCTATACATAGCCATAAACCTTCTACTTGAGCAAATTCAGTGCCTGGAAACTCATCTCTCAGCTCATTCTAATTTTATTTTTTATTTATTTATTTTTTTTATATTCTTTTTTTTTTGCAGTTTTTGGCCGAGGCTGGGTTTGAACCCGCCACCTTCAGCATATGGGGCCAGCGCCTTACTCCTTTGAGCCACAGGCATTGCCCTCATTCTAATTTTAGATAATGGAGTATTAGAAAATTCTTTCTTATTTTTCAGATAATGGTAGTATCAGAAAGTTCTTTCTTATTTTGCTCGCAGCAACCTCAAACTCTTGGGCTCAAGTGAGGCTCTTGCCTCAGCCTCCCAAGTAGCTGGCACCCGCCACAACACCTGGCTGGTTTTTCTATTTTTAGTAGAGACAGGGTCTCGCTCTTGCTCAGGCTAGTCTTGAACTTCTAAGCTCAGGCAATCCACCTGTCTTGGCCAGAGTGCTAGGATTATAGGCATGAACCACCATGCCCAGCTTGCTTATTTTGATTAAACTTTCTCTATTGGTTCTTTTTTCTTGACTCTAGGAGAGCAAAGAATACATTTAATCTCTTTTCTATGGGATAGTTCTTCAACTAGTTAAAGAGAGTTACCACATTTTAGATGACATTATACTCATCCTCAAATACGGTAATTTAAGTGCCCTACCATCCTGGTAGCTCTCCTCCGTACCTGTTCCTACTCATCAGTATTTTCCTAGTTTTATTTTTATTGACTTTATTAGATTATTCAGAATATTTAATCAATATTCTCAACCAAACTATTAAGGATCAATTACAGTGTTGGAAAAAGAAACTGCTTGATATCAAGGAATCTTGCAAGGCAGTATCCAACATTCCCCCTTAAACGGAGTAGAGGGTAAGAGGAGATGTAAAACCAAAAGATAGGCCTTTGATTACATTGGCTATACTCTGGTTCCTTTGGTGGTCCTGGAGAACTCCACTAACCCAACCCCTCTTTCCCTTGAAAGCTGAGATAAAGTCCTTCTTAGATCCTTCCCTTGGTCTCCGATTTTCTAATTTAGGATCTTCTGAGGCATGGGTAATTCCAGACCTTCTGTGGCCTATGCTGACCTAACTTCATCCATGTTTTTACCTGTAAGAACAGACTGAACGCTGAATGATGACTTCAAGTGTGATCTATTCCTACAGAAATACAGGGATTTCCTGTAGCTAACTTTAACCAGAATTAAATGTGTAGCATTATCTAGGGGCAAAAACAAGGAACTGCAAGGTTGTTGCCTCTACCTTGGATAAGTCATTCACTTTAAATTTTCCATATCTTTTCAAAATAATAAAGAAGGATATTTTCCAAATACTCTGTCAACCAACTTCATTATGTAAGCAAATATAATTCAAACATAAAAGGTGTTTATTTTTAAGAAAACACATTTGGAATGTTCTGAAAAGGCTAAGAATTAAAAATAGATATTGTAGATATTACTTTCAGTCATAATATTCTAGCCATGAAAGCCAGGGCTAGAATACGCAGTCTCTAGGTTCATCTGAATGCTTTGATTTAGAGAGAAAAAAGACACCATTCAATAATCATTCAATGTGAAGAAGTATTTTTTAAAATAAAAATGCTTTTACAGTTTAGTGCATTTAAGGACATCCAGCAAAATTTGGTCCTGCTATGGAAGATAATGGTAACAGTAATTATAATAATGTTAATTGAGTGATGCTTTGTTCCAGGTCCTGTGCTAAACATTTCACATGTATTCCCTCTTTTAATTCTCAAAACAGTCCTATGAATAAGGTACTAATTTTATCCATTTCACCCTAGAGGACTGTAAGGTTTAAGTGAGATTAAGTGACTTGTCTAAAGTCACTTGTCTAGTAAATAGTTGTCCTGAGATTTGAGGCCAGGAAGCACGACTTCAGGGTTCATGTTTCCAACTTCTTTTTTTTTTTGAGACAGTTTGACTTTGTCGCCCTCGATAGAGTGCTATGGTGTCATAGCTCACAGCAACCTCAAACTTTTGGGCTCAAGCGATTCTCTTGCCTCAGCTTCCCAAGTAGCTGGGACTGTGGGTACCTGCCACAACGCCTGGCTATTTTTAGAGATGAGGTCTCGCTGTTGTTCAGACTGGTCTTGAACCTATGAGCTCAGACAATCCACCCAGCTGGGCCTCCCAAGTCCAAGTGGTGGGATTACAGGTGTGACTGCGCCTGGCCCATATTTTCAACTTCTATAACAAACAGTACTTGTCTTATTTTTATTTTTATTTTTTGGAGATAGAGTCTTCCTCTGTCACTCAGACTGAAGTGCAGTGGCCTCATCATAGCTCACTGCAACCTTGAACTCCTAGGCTCAAGCAATCCTAATGCTTTAGCCTCCAGAGTAGCTGGGACTGAAAGGGAAGCCACCACACCTGGTTAATTTTTCTATTTTTTTGTAGAGATGGGTCTCACTCTTGCTCAGGTTGGTCTTGAACTCCAGGCCTCAAGTGATCTTCTTGCCTCAGCCTCCCAAAGTGCTAGGATTATAGGTATGAGTCACCATGCATGGCCTAAATAGCACTTTTTAAAAATAAAAACAACAATAACAACACACTGTGAAAGTCTGGTTCACAGACTTTGAACTTTAGGGGGTTCACAGTTTTTCCTTTAGGGGGATACAATTCTAGTTCCTAAAGGAACACAATAAATATCTTTACTGACAATAAATATACCAATTTATCTCTTTAAGCTTTATTGGGGTTATGGGTAGAAGCAATTTAGAACTTCTGTCACAAAGACAGGGTAGACCATCCAGCAGTGAACATGCTATGGATGCACTTGCAGGTGCCCTGGAAGAGGTCTTTGACAATGGGAGAGGAAAGGAGGGGACACGTACTTAGCATTATTATGCATAGCTATGAATCCAGTGGCTAATTTTTCCAAATTTGGTACTGTCCATGCAAGCCCAAAGGACAGGAAATGTACAAACCATTAATGATGCTCCATAATAATGTGCAACAAATCGAAGTGTCTTGCATATTACTTTTCTCTTCTCAGAGTCAAAATCCTGTAGAAATATGTCATTTAAAAGGAACAAGAAGGAGAAAGAAGTAAATATCTACAGGAAGATATAAATTTTTTTTTTTTTTTGAGATGGAACCTCAAGCTATCTCCCTGGGTAGAGTGCTGTAGCATCACAGCTCATAGCAACCTCCAACTCCTGGCTCAAGCAAGTCTCCTGCCTCAGCCTCCCAAGTAGCTGGGACCCCAGGTGCCCGCCACAACACCCAGCTATTTTTTTGGTTGTAGCCATCATTGTTTTTGGCCCCAGGCTGGATTCAAACCTGCCAACTTAGGTGTATGTGGCTGGCGCCTTAGCCACTTGAGCCACAGGCGCCGAGCCGATATAAATTATTAAATGTAGAAATAGATTGTTTTTATAAACCCACCCTGAGGAGTAGGATTTCATTACCTTGATATGCATTTATTTCTACAGAAAGTTGAACTATAGCTGCAGTCTTCTAGAGTGATAGCTATGAGATCTTTGTTTAAATGCTTAGCTCAATAGAATTTAGATCTAAGCACATATTTTATAGTGTGGAATATCTTAATAATTCTGACAAACAAATTAGAAAAAACGAATTTTCTATTTTCTTCAATTTAAAAATTGAGGCTCGGTGCCCATAGCTCAGTGGTTAGGGCACCAGCTACATACACTGGGGCTGGTGGGTTCAAACCTGGCCTAGGCCTGGCTAAACAACAATGATAACAAAAAAATAGCCAGGTGTTGTGGTGGGCACCTGTAGTCCCAGCTACTTGGGAGCCTGAGGCAAGAGAATCACTTGAGCCCAAGAGTTTGAGGTTGCTGTGAGCTGTGATGCCACAGCAGTCTACCAAGGGCAATATAGTGAGACTCTGTCTCAAAAAAAATAAAATAAAAATTGGGAAATAAGTCTTATCCCTTGGTGACTGAGTTGAAGATTCACTTTCTAAATATTGTGCTTTATCCCTATTTAAGCCACTGTATTTACCTTCTTTACCTCTATTCTGTTTCAACTGTATCTTCCCTTCCAAAATCTTTAAGATGTGTGACTCCTTACC
The DNA here is from genome assembly GCA_963574575.1 of Galagoides demidoff. NCBI lineage: Eukaryota > Metazoa > Chordata > Mammalia > Primates > Galagidae > Galagoides > Galagoides demidoff. Next base: position 5,543 of record CAUYQV010162703.1, on the reverse strand, counting down.
CTATTCCTCCCAGAGGAATTTTCTTATTTCATCATTATTTTTGTATCTCCCCCATAAAGTATAACTATGCATACATAGTAAAACCAATTAGAAGCAGAAGAACTTACCTGAAAAATATCATATTTACTTCCAATTATGACCAGAGGTATTGGAAATGGGTCAATTAATTCACGATCCTGTTAATAAATATGTTTCATTGATTTATTATAAGTATTTACTGCTATATGCTCAGCAACTTCTATTTACGTCTAAGAATACCACTTCCAGTCCCTTCTGTTGATGTTGACTTTGCCTGTTTCACATACAATTTCTTCCAATATTTAACTTTCACCAGCTACTTGGGAGCCTGAGGCAAGAGAATCACTTGAGCCCAAAAGTTTGAGGTTGCTGTGAACTGTGACGCCACCGTATAAAACTAAAAACAGCAATTCCCTCAACTACTATGGTATTTATTCTTTTCCTTTTTCTTCTCTTTTATTTCCTTATGCAACATATTATCTTCCTGAGGTTTTTTTTCTATTTTATGTTAACTGTTCGTTGCAATAGCGTTTCTACAGCATGGATTTGTTTTGTTCCAATATTGCCTATATAAATTTGTTCCAATATTGCCTCTGGGCAACATAAAATGCTGTTCTTATCTTTCTAGATGATGATGTTCATAACTATATTTCAAGAACTTGTGTTATCACAGCAGCTTCATAATTTAATAAGTTGTCAGGTAGTAAAAGATTGAACATGTGACAGACACTTAATGAATGTAAAATACAGAGTGATGATGAAAGCTGTTAAAACTCTACTCTTTGCTTAATTTGTAGCTTCATCTATTCTTTCACAGGTAACTTTTGTACAGGCTGGTTTTTTTTTTTTATTCATTTAAAAGAGAGTAAAAAATCACTATCAACCTACTACTTTAAAACTCTATTTCTTAGATTGGTGTAATATGCCATAACAATCACAGTAGATGTCTAACAAGAACATGTAAGAAATCTTTTTCCTTGTTTTGCTCTTACTGAGGTTTTATTAAATTGCTATAATTTTCCAGTGAACAAGTTCATCTACATCAAATGAATTTTAAGTCATGCATAAAAATCTACAGAAGTTTGTAATGTTACCCTCAACTGTGTATGGGGCTAAGGATTGCAGGAATGATCCTAATAGCTACTCACTGGATGGTCCTTCTGCATGTTACTCCACATCTTCTGTCTCATCTCAGAAGCTGCTTTAGAATTTGTTTTTCCCAGTTTCATTATCATTTTATCCACATGACTCCTTGTGACGTGCAACAGATTTTCCATGGTGGGCCAAAGGTCATTAGGTTTTGAAAGATCCAAAACAAGAACAATAGAAAATGTCCTAAAGAGATGAAAATATCCTTCAAAAAAGACTCAGAATAATTACTATTTTGAAACCTTAATAAATGGAATTTATCTAAGGATAATAGCACAATAGTCTAAGGGGGGAACATGGCGACATGGCATCATTCTAAGACTCCTCCTCTGCTCCCCCCCCCCCGCCAAAAAAAACTTCCTCAAAGTTAGTCTTAACTATTTCAAAACTTTTTTTTTTTTTTTTTTTAACAGATTCTCACTCTTTGACCCTGGGTAGAGTACAATGGTGTCATCATAGCTCACTGCAAGCTCTATCTCTTGGGCTAAAAATAGTTCTCCTGCCTCAGCCTCTCAGGGTGCTAGGATTACAGGTGTGAGCCACTGGGCCTCCAACACTTTTCTTTAGTGATATTTAAGTGTTACAATGAATAGTGGCACTGAGGTTTTTGTTTGAACTAGTTGGGTCCAATGGTATGATACTTAGATCCAAGTTTACTATGTGCTCCAAAGAAGGGAAGGAGAAATAGAGCAGCAGCAGCAACACAACCACCAGGGAGAATGAAACAGGTTTACAGACGGATCTTGCTAGGGAACTACCTAGTTAATCTTCACAACAATCCTTCCTAGATGCTATGATGTCCATTTATGGCTCAGAAGTCTGAAGGTCAAATTTATATAACTATTAAGTTGTGGTACTCGTATTTAGATCCTAAGTAACGTGTTTTTCTGCTATACTATTCTGCTTCTCTGAAAGCACACTCCTGACCACCAGATACACCACCACTATCACCACATGCAACTGTACTCTGCCCATGCATGTCAAACATAAATCTAAACTCAGCAATAAAAACAAACAACCCACTTAAAAAATGGGCAAAGGGCCATGGATAGATGGAATAATGGATAAACAAAATGTGGGGCCAGGCATGTAGGGGCTCATACCTATAATCCTAGCATTTTGGGAGGCTGAGGCAGGAGGATAGTTTGAGGCCAGGAGTATGATACCAGCCTGGGCAATTTAGGAAGACCTTTTTACTGCAAAAAAATAGAAAAAGTAGTTGGAGTAATGGTGCCCAGTCATTGTCCAAGCTACTTACAAGGCTAAGGCAGTAGGATTGCTTGAGCCCAGGAGTTTGAGGTTGCAGTGAGCTATGATCACAGCGCTGCACTTTAGACTATGCAACAGAGAGAGACCTTGTTTCAAAAAAAAAACCTCTAAAAACTTCCCCCAAACCAAATTGTGGTATATATGTGTGTGTATTACTCAGCCTTATAAAAGAAGGAAATTCTACTACATAATGGATGAACCTTGAAGACAATATGCTAAGTGAAATAAATCAGTAACAAAGGACAAATATGTACAATTTCATTTATATGAATTACTAAAGTAGTCAAATTGAGAAAGACAGGAAGTAGGGATGATGGATTCCAGGAGGTGGAAGAGGGAAAAACAGGAAGTTTAATAAGTTCATAAATCATTTTACTTAACTGTAAAAACAACAGAATACAGAAGGTGGCCATAAAGTTCATGTGCAATTTACTATGTTAAAACTATTCTGATTACACACGAACTTTAAGTCCACCCTATATATTTAATATTAAGGAAATGACTTTTCAGGGCTTCAGGATGGTTATGTTTGAAAAAAAAGATGCTATGGTTTAAATTTTTTATTGTGGTAAAATGGATATAAAATTAATTATTTTTTAAAATGAGAAATAACATTGTTTTAAGCAAAAGAGAAATGAATTATTCAATTTTTTCCAAGATAAAAATGTTTGTTTATAATACATTAGAAAAATCTGTGTTACTTTTTACCTATTTCAGGGCAAATGATAGCTTTAAAAAAAAAAAAATTGGGCCAGGAGCAGTGGTTCATACCTGGAATCCTAGCACTCTGGAAGGCAGAGGTGGGTGGGCCACTTGAGCTCAGGAGTTCAAGACCAGCCTGAGCAAGAATGAGACCCTGTCTCTACTAAAAAAACAGCTGGACATTGTGGCAGGTGCCTATAGTCCTAGCTACTTGAGAGGCAGAGGCAAGAGAATGGCTGAGCCCAAGAGTTTGAGGTTGCTATGAGCAATGACACTAGTGCACTTTACTCAGGGTAATTCAATAAGACTGTCTCAAAAAAATTGTTTTTTAAATAAACCCTTAAAACAGGGAATCAGGCCACAGAAAATACTCTATTACAAAGTATCTAAAGTCTATGGAAAGGTTCAATGTACCTATAATTCAAGAAACAGTTACTTCAAAGATGAACAGTATCTAATAGCATTTGGGGCTTTGTTCAATACAAGGAAATTATGTGTCAAATTAATCCCAGTCAAAAAACACTCAGAGATTACCGAGGGTGGTAGGTTTGAACCCAGCCCCAGCTAACCTGCAACAAAAAAATAGCCAGGTGTCATGTGGCAGGCGCTTATAGTCCCAGCTACTTGGGAGGCTAAGGCAAGAGAATCGCGTAAGCCCAGGAGTTGGAGGTTGCTGTGAGCTGTGAGCAACAGCTGTGAGGTGATTCTCTTGCCTCAGCCCATCTTGCCTCAGCCCAGGAGTTGGAGGTTGCTGTGGGCTATGACACCACAGTACTCTACCGAAGGCGATAAAGTGAGACTGTGTCTCTTAAAAAAAAAAGAGTGAAATGTTTTCTGTGATTTCTTTAAGCACTCAGCAACCTACTTTGGATCCAGGCTCTGGCTGTTTCCCTCTGTTCATTATAACCCCGACCATTCCTTTCTCCTAAAGCAGATACCAGCTGTCTTAGCATAACACCAAGACCCCAGGTATTAAAGAAGTGTTGGAAAGATTTGGCTTTTGCTGAAGCCCAGAATTTCCACCACCTAGTCATGCACAAACCCTCCTGGGCCTAGATGAGGAGAGTGAGGTAATATATTAAGTCCAGGCAGAAGAGGAGGCAATTCACCTCCTCAACCCAGGTATGATCTGGCCTCTGCATTTTTACCCTTTCAACATCTGGCCAGCCTAACTGGCAGCTCACACACCACTGTAAACTATCCTAATTCCTAGGAAGCTTTGCTTCTTTGTCTCCAATAAAGAGAAACAAATGAAAAACTATATACTATAAAATTTCATGTTTCTGACAGCCGAGCAGCAACAACTGCTGGAGGTGGTGGCTTCACCAGGGGCAACCACAGCGACAGCTGTGGGCAGCAGCCTCCAGAGCCAAAGCTGGAATAGCCGGGGGCAGTGGCAGCGGAAGCACTGAGGGTCTGAAGTGTCCACTGAGGCACAAAGAGTTGATGACAGTCCGAGCACTAGTGGAGGAAGTTCCCATGGAGACCAACGTCAAAGTGTTCAGCAAGAACCAGAAAGAGAGCAAGTTCAGCCCAAGAAAAAGGAGGGAAAACTATCCAGCAAAACCGCTGCTAAATTGTCAACTAGTGCTGAAAGGATTCAGAAGGAACTTGCAGAAATTACACCGGATCCTCCTCCCAACTGTAGTGCTGGACCCAAAGGAGACTACATTTATGAATGGAGGTCAACTATACTGGGACCCCCAGGATCTGTCTATGAAGGAGAGGTGTTCTGTCTTGACATTACCTTTTCACCAGACTATCCATTTAAGCCCCCTAAGGTTACATTCCGAACAAGAATCTATCACTGTAATATTAACAGCCAAGGCATGATCTATCTGGACATCCTAAAGGACAACTGGAACCCAGTCCTAACCATTTCTAAGGTTCTCCTCTCCATCTGCTTACAGATTGCAACCATGCTGACCCTCTGGTGGGCAGCATTGCCACATAGTACATGACCAACACAGCAGAACACGACCAGATGGCCAGGCAGTGGACCAAACGGTATGCCACATAGGGACCTGCTGCCTGAGCCTGCACTGGACCTGTGCAAGCACATTCACCAAGTGCATCAATAGCCCTGCCCACTCCTCCAGACATTGGTTCTTAATATCCTATTTTTATTAAATTTGGAACCATTCTGTGATGGCATGTCATCCATCCCTCCTTCCTACTGCTTCTTCCCTCTCTCTTCCTTTCTCTCCCTCTCTCCCCCCCTCTCTCCTCCTCTTTCCTCCTCTCTCCCTCTCTCCACCTCTCTCTCTCTCCCTCTCCCTTACCACCCCCACCCACACCCCCACACACAAAAACAATTATAAAAGTATAACCATTTTTTTTTAAGTTAAAATAAAAAAATTTTGAAATTTTTAATAACAAAAAAAAATATAAGAAAAAAATTTTAA
>CAUYQV010162700.1:0-17857 GCA_963574575.1 Galagoides demidoff | reverse complement strand
TTTCCCCAAAAATAAGACACTATCTTATATTTATCTCTTCTCGAGAAGACACATTAGGGCTTATTTCCAGCGGATATCTTATTTTTATTAAGTATAACAAAACAATCTACATTTATTCAAATACAGTTAAGTGATCTTCTTCTGGAACCTGACAGGGGGAGCCAACCTTGTTGGTGGGTCTGGCGCTAGTGATGCATGAACTCCTTTCCCCTAGCCATTTACACTTGCGCAATAGGATGCCTGCAACAGTGGTTACCACATGCACTCCCATGCAAGTGCAAAAGACTCAGAGAAAGGAACTGTGGCAGATAAAAGGTATTCCAGTCTTTCTTACTGCTCCCTGCCAAAATTCATGGCCTGGCTATGCAGCATATCTGTATAGCCATGCCCATTACTAGGTCTTCTTATTGGGGTAGGGCTTATATTTAACAAATGCATAGAAATCCTGCTAGGGCTTATTTTTTGGGTAGGTCTTATTTTCAGGGAAACATAGTATTACTACATACAATTGCATATAAAGATATAATTACCTCAAAATAAAAATGTTTTAGGGGAGAGGAGCAAGATGGCAGCTGAGTAACAGCATCCTTAGACCTGGTACGGTGAGTCTGGGGAGAGAAGACTCCAGATATCTCTGGCTTGTGGGATCTTCACAGAAACATCCCTTTTGAGGCACAGGGAGTCAGTGAGAGACTTCTGGATCCCGTGAGGATAAAAGCAGTGGAGAACTGGCAGGTGTCTGCATGTGTTTGTTCCATCTAATCCCGCTGACAGCTGTAAGTGCAGCAGCAGTGTGATTACAAACTGGAATGGCCTTACCTGTGAGCAGTTTTCATTTCTTTTGGACTTGACATTCAGTTGAACTACATGGGGAAAACTTGGGAAACAGTGCAGAGGACTTTAAGCATTGTCTAGGGCCCCAGAATGAGCTGCTGAGCCAGACAGAGCTAATAGTGTTTGGCTGTGGGCTGTGTGTCACCATTGTGGCAGAACTGCCCTGGCAAGTTCCACCCTAAGGGTCACAGAGCAAGAATCAGGTGGAAGGGAGTAATCTAGTGACTGAGCAGCCTAAAGGCAGAGACTGAAATACCTTACAACCTTGGCCCTTGGGGCATAGAGTGAGAACACTTCTGGCACACTGGGTAAGCAGATAGCCACTTTAGGAGTGATCCCAGGAACAAGTGCTTTCCTGGGAAAGCTTCTGCTTGGCCAAGGTTAGCAGTTTAAAGTGCCTTTTAAGCAGGCTGAAGAGAGATTTAGGCTCTCCACCTTGCCCTGGTTTGAGAAATCAGCAGAGGCCTCCAGTCTCTATCTCATACAGCCATTATCAGCATTGTAATTAACATCTCATACCCCAGAAGATCATCTCTTACCCAGACAGTTTTCAGCTATGTATTTATACTGCTTTGTTTTTGATTTTTTTTCTTGTTTTTGTTTTTTAATTTCAAAATTTTCCCTATAAATTTTTTTCTTTTTTTCCTTTTTTTCTTCATTTTTCTAGTTTAAATATAATTTTCCATTCATGCTTTTTAACAATTAGAACTTCATTTATGCCAGTGTTTCTACATGTGCTATTTTTTTTTTTTTACCAATTTTATTCCATAAAGTTTTCTGTTTGCTTGTTTTGGTTTGATTTATAGCATTTTATAATTCCTCTCTACTTGGTGGAGGTGGGGTACTATGTCCAAACAGGGTAGCAAAGAGCTGCTGACCTCAGGGAAACACCCAACCCAGCACCCCCAGAGGTTGGGGGATTTTAAGATTGGGTCAAAGTACCCTACTGTACACCTATATTGATCCTTCCCTTCACTTTCTGTGCCTCTCTTCTTTTTGTCAATATTCCCTTTTACCCACCCCTTCTCCTTTTTTCTTTTATTTTTTTTCTTTCTTTTTCCTCTTCTTCCTCTTTAATCTTCTCATCTTTCTGGTCCTGTAGCAAAAGGACTCATCAAAACTCTAGTCCAGAGGCATGGTAACTTAAAGAGCTAGAGGAAGTGAAAGGAAAATTAGGGCAAGGAAACTTATAAAAGAAATCACTCATGAAGAAGAATCATCAGAAAAATCTTGGAAACATGAAAAACCAGTCCAGAGCCACCACCACCACCCCAAGGAAACAAGAAGTAGCTACTGTAGAGAATTTCACCTACAAAGAAATGTTAGATATGACAGAAAGGGAATTTAGAATACAGATGATGAAAACAATGAAGGAAATGATGGAAACAATGAAGAAAACTGCTGATAAAGTGGAAAATAACCAAAAGGAAATCCAAAAACAGAATTAAATAAGAGATGAACAATATGAAGAATATAGAAAGGATATAGCAGAGCTGAATGAACTGAAGCAGTCAATTAGTAACTTAAAGATGCAATAGAAAGCATCACCAACAGATTATACCTTGCAGAAGAAAAAATCACAGAGGTAGAGGACAAAGCTCTTCAGATAACTCAGATAGTTAAAGAGGCAGAAAAGAAAAGAGAGAAAGCAGAATATTCACTGACAGAATTAGGGGACTTTATGAAGTAAACAAACATACAAGTTATAGGTATCCCAGAAGGGGAAGAAGAATACCCCAGGGCAATGGAAGCCATACTAGATAATATTATAAATGAAAATTTCCCAAATATCACCAAAGATTCTGACACACTCCTTTCAGAGGGATATTGAACACCAGGCCACTTCAACTCTAACCAAACTTCTCCAAGACACATTGTGATGAATTTTTCCAAAGTCAAGACAAAAGAAAATATTTTTCAACTTGCCAGGAAAAAGCACCAGTTGACCTACAGGGGAAAAATCCATTCAGGGGGACTTCAGACTCCTCTAATGAAACTTTTCAAGCAAGAAGACAATAGTCATCTACCTTTAATCTACTTAAACAGAACAATTTCTAGCCCAGAATTCTATATCCTGCTAAGCTAAACTTTAAAATTGATGGAAAAAATCAATATTTTACTGAATAGAGCAAAACTGAAAGCGTTTCCTCTTAGAACTGGAACCAGACAAGGTTGTCCTCTGTTGCCATTACTATTCAACATAGTGCTGGAAGTTCTAGCCAATACTATTGGGCAAGACAAGGAAATAAAGGGTATCCAAATAGGAGCAGAGGAGGTCAAACTCTCACTCTTTATTGATGATATGATCTTATACTTAGAGAACCCCAAAGACTCAACCACAAGACTCCTGGGAAGTCATCAAAAAATCCAGTAATGTCTCAGGATATAAAATCAATGTCCACAAGTCAGTCGCCTTTGTATATGTCAATAATGAGAGGCTAACCAAGGACACAACTCCCTTCACCATAGCTTCAAAGAAAATGAAATACCTGGGAATATACCTAACAAAGGAGGTGAGGTACCTCTATAAAGAAAATTATGAAATCCTAAGAAAGGAAATAGCAGAGGATATTAACAAATGGAAGAAAATACCATGCTCATGGCTAGGAAGAATCAACATTGTTTTGTTAAAATGTGTATACTTCCCAATGCAATCTACCTATTCAATGTCATCCCTGTTAAAATACCAACATCGTGCTTTCAACATTTGGAAAAAATGATTCTGCATTTTGTATGGAACCAGAAAAATACCCATATAGCTAAGGCAGTTCTTAGTAATAAAAACAAAACTGGGGACATCACCATACCAGATTTTAGGCTAAACTATAAAGCCATAGTGGTCAAGACAGCATGGTTTTGGCACAAAAATACAGACATAGATGTTTGAAATCGAATAGAAAACCAGGAAATGAAACTAACATCTTATAAGCACCTAATCTTTGATAAACCAAACAAGAACATACCTTGGGGAAAATACACCCTATTCAATAAATGGTGCTGGGAATCCTGGATATCCACATGTAAAAGACTGAAGCTGGACTCACACCTTTCTCCACTCACAAAAATTGATTCAAGATGGAGAAAGGACTTAAATTTAAGTCATAAAACAATAAAAATCCTCAAATAAAGCATAGGAAAAACACTGGAAGATATTGGCCTAGGGAAAGACTTCATGAAGAAGAGTCCCATGGCAATTGCAACAACAAACATAAACAAATGGGACTTAATTAAACTGAAAAGCTTCTGTACAGCTAAAGAGACAACAACCAAAGCAAATAGGCAACCTACACAATGGTAAAGGATATTTGCATATTTTGAATCAGAAAAAAGCTTGATAACTAGGATCTATAGAGAATTCAAATTAATCCACATGAAAAAAATTAACAATCCCATATATCAATGGGCATGAGACATGAATAGAACCTTCTCTAAAGAAGACAGACAAATGGCTAACAAACATATGAAAAAAATGCTCATCACCCCTAATTATTAGAGAAATGCAAATCAAAACCACCCTGAAATACCATCTAACCCCAGCAAGAATGGCCCACTTCACAAAAACTCAAAACTGCAGATGCTAGCATGGGTGTGGAAAGAAAGGAACACTTTCACACTGCTGGTGAGACTGCAAACTAATACAACCTTTTTGGAGGGAAGTATGGAGATCCCTGAAAGAACTCAAGCTAGACCTCCCACTTGATCCTGCAATCACATTACTGGGCATCTACCCAGAAGAATACAATCCTTTTATAATAAGGACACTTGCACTAGACTATTTATTGCAGCTCAATTTATAATCACCAAAATGTCAAAACAGTCAAAATGCCCACCAACCCAAGAAAGGATTAACAAGCTGTGGTATATGTATACCATGGAATTCTATTCAGCCATTAAAGAAATGGAGACTTTACATCCTTTGTATTAACTTGGATGGAAGTGGAACACATTATTCTTAGTAAAGCATCACAAGAATGGAGAAGCATGAATCCTATGTACTTAATTTTGATATGAGGATAATTAATGACAATTAATGAATGACATAGTGGGGGTAGGGGAAGGGGATAGTGAGAGAGAAAGAAGGAGGGAGGGGTGAGGAAAGGAAAAGCAGAAAGAGGCAATGAAGGAGGGGTGGGGTCTTGTTGTGTGCCACCCCTTTTTGGGGCAAGGCAAGATTGTAAGAGGGACTTTACCTAACAAATGCAATCAGTATAACCTGATTTCTTGTACCCTCAATGAATCCCCAACAATTAAAAAAAAATAATTTAAAATAGACAGAAAATTTAAAACAAGATCATAACACTATTGAGAATTACAAGAGGATGCTAATACAGATGTTGTTATGGAATAAATTGTGTTCCCTAAATTCATATGGTGACAGGACTAGTGCTCTAATACAAAGAGCAGAAAGAGCCCCCAGGAGGATACAAACACAGAGGAAAGGCCCCGTGAGGACACAGCAAGAAGGCACCATGTAGAAACCAAGGAGAGAGACTCGAGGGCACCCCAGCCCACCAACACCTTGTTCTTGGACTTCTGTCCTCCATAGCTGTGAAAATGCATTTCCATTGTTCCAGCCACATAGTCTTTTTTCCATTGTTCCAGCCACATAGTCTTTTGTATTTTCTCATTAGCATACTAATACAGATACAAATGACTTTTAAAAGAAAATAAAACATTATGAACAAATCCATTGTAGACTTTTCCAGATAAAAGAAAAGGACAATCTCCAATGTTAAGAAACTAGCCCAAACTTGATATCAAAACCATACTCAGAAACCATAAGAAATTATTTCAAGAAAACATTATTTATGAATATAAATGAAAACATACTAAATGAAATATGTTGGCTCAGCGCCTGTAGCACAATGGTTACAGTGCCAGCCACATGCACCAAGTCTGGTGGGTTCAAACCCAGCCTGGGCCAGCTAAAAAAAAATGACAATGACAACTGCAACAAAAAAAATAGCCAGCCATTGTGGTGGGCACCTGTAGTCCCAGCTACTTGGGAGGCTGAGGCAAGAGAATTGCTTAAGCCCAAGAAGTAGAGGTTTTTGGGAGCTGTGATGCCATGGCAGTCTACCAAGGGTGACATAGTGAGACTCTGTCTTAAATAAATAAGTAAATAAATTATGTACAAACCCATTTAATAGGTATTATGTATGTATTGGCAATTATCAGTTGGAACTATATGAAAAAGGTAACTTGGCATAGAGCACAGATTAATAGTTGCCTGACACTGAAAGGGCCAGTTGGAAATAGGGATCAACTGCTAATGGGTTGGAGCTATTTGGTAGGGTGATGAAACATTCAAAAGTTAACTGTAGTGATAGTTTGATAATATTTTGAACATCCTAAAACCATTGAATTGTATACTTTCTGTAAATTCCGTGCTATGTAAATTATAAGGTCAGTAAAGTTTTCTTATATATGAACATAAAAGAACAAATGATAGTTATTGCTTTGTGTTTGGGGAGATGTTTGTCTGGGTATGTGCACCCAGATTGTAATCTTCCAAACTTAAGTGAACAGGTGTGCATTTTACTGAGTGGCAATCTTAATTAGAAAAAAACAAACAGCAAGCAAAAAAATCAGGTTTCCAGGAATACCAAAAACATACTCCAAGTAGTGTACTAGTACTTTCCATGTAATAACTCGTCCTAAAGATGATCCTATGAGGTACGTGCATGTTATTGTTGAAGGCACTGAGGTCCATGAGCAGCATTGGTGGTGCAGTAGGGAGTATAACTGCCTTCCAAGAAACTGAGGGACAAAGAGATTAACATTCTCCAGGCCTTGGAGAACTAGCTAGCATTCAAAGACAAGCAATCTGGTTCCAGAGTCCACTTATGCTTCTGGAACACTGATACCACACTGTTATTGGTGTATACATCTGCAAACGTTGACAATATGAGATGGATAATGGTGGGATCCTGATTTTTCTAACCACATTTTAGATACTTCTTGTTCCATAAAAGTCATTCTAAGAAGTCAAGTTTCAGTTTACTGAGAGAGAAAGGCCTTTTTCAAGACCTGTGAGTAGTCTAGCAAAAGTACCATTATGATGCATACAACGCATGTGGGCTGATTAGGATTTTAAGAAAACAGGGCTTTGAGCTGACAGTATGATATAACACAATGTGGGGTATCCCAAAAGTAACCCTAAAGTCATCATATTTAGAGAAAATGGACTATTGTAGCTGAAAATACCTTTAGTTACAAAATATTCATTACAAAATTTTACTAAATATTTGCAAGGTACTCTCTATGTGTTGGCCACCTCTTCCTAAAATTTTGTCAGCCATGTGTCTTTTGATAAAGTTTTTAAACACTTGTTCATGATAAATTATAAAGCAGATTCATTGTGCCCTGGTCACTAATTTTCCACGTCTGGTGATAGAACACCTATCCACACGAGTTACAGGAAGCAGAGTTGAAATCATCCTTCAACAGAAACCTATGGTGCATTGTGAGTTGGTCTTCCATGGCTCTGGGGAGCTGCCCAGGGTAGATGGGGTCCTGACTGTGTGTGTCCTCCTTCACTGCAGCTGAGGGACCATGAGAGGCAGCCAGCCCTGGGTTTGATACCCCAGGGGCAAAAGGACAGGCTGGGCTGAATCATTGAAAACATTGTTTCTAGGGGGTGCCTATAACAAGCAGTGGGTTCTATCCAGCCCTTCCTATCTCAAAATGCTGTACCCCCAGAAGATCTCAGTTACTCCTGAGAACCACATAAGAAAAGAAAGGAGAACTGGGTTAGTCCAAGGAAGGGAGAAATAGGTTAGTTACTGGCTACCTGGAAAACCATCCTGCAGAAATTACCATCAAGGAGAATATCATATAATTTGTGATTTCTACAATGGCTTAATCTGTGCCAAAAACTTTAAAGTGAGTAATCAAAGCAGTACATTCTGTTCTTAAGCATTATTTTATCTAAGTTTTATATGCCATAAAACAACAGAATATGAAATATTATATTTTACATTTTAGAAATCATCCTTTTAGAAAAATAAATGCTTCATTCTATGCTACTTTATCTTTGTTATGTAATAAGATTGCACATACATAGAACTGGCAAGATAATAGTAAAACTATTAAAGTCTATTCTAGTGCTACTGAATAAATTAAGGACTTGTTGCAGAGACATTTAAGGGCACATTATTGGATTTATGTTAACACTTGATGCAGTCACTAGTGACATGCTAATTCTTTCTTTGTTCCTCTCCTACTTATATTTAAATATTTGCCTGAGATAAGACCATAAGCAGAACGATCAATACATCTGCTAAGGACATAAACCTGAGCTTGCTAATTAATTTGATTATAGAGTCTAAATAGTTGCTGCAACATTTGAGATGTTTCAAGAATTGACAGGAGAACACATCTTTTATGTACATGTGCACAGTGTTACAAAGTTTGTCCCCAGCTGACAGACGGAATGGAACCTATGACTAATTGAGACACTCCAAATTAAAACAGGACCACAGCAGCATGGCCATTTGGAGTTCTTCTATGCCATAAGCTCCTGCCCGGTAAATAAAGCCCTTCCTTTTATAAACATGGTGTTTGGATGCTCTTTCTCTCCATTGGGCCTCATCTTCCTGCAATATTTTGGTTTCCTGACAGGGAATCAAGATCACTTTTGGAGAGAACACGCACCTGGTAGTTGCCACCAATCTTCTGGAAACCTACCTGGGGTCCCCTGATCGGCCTGGGAAACATGAACCACTGAGCATGCCAGGGAGGCAGTTTGGCCTCCCTGTGTGGATGCCTAGGCTGGCAGAAAAAGGACCCTGTCGGCAGGTCTTCAAGGAGTCAAACACCTGGAGGAACTGGCATGCAGGAACATAACATAAGGAAGGTACTGGCTATTTTACCAAGGCTTTGGCTTGGTGTCCAGACTGCATCAAGGAATTAAGGTTGACCTTATAAGGCCAATAACAAAAGCCCTTTGGAAAACTGGCCAGATACCCATCAGTAACATTTCCTGATCTGTGGTAAGTAACAAAGGTCACTTGCTGACAGGTCTGGGAATCAAAATGTGTTTGGGGACCTCAAGAGAAAAGGAATTTACCCAATGTATACAGGTATCTAATGGCACAGATGAAAACTGGGCTCATGAAAGACTTTCAAGAAAGTCTAGTCTAAGATTCCTTACAAAAGATTCCAGCAAAGCCAGTTTTAAAGGAAAGAAGAATCTAGATGGCTAATAATTAATCATTCTTACTACACTTTATGTAAATAATCAGACCCAGTATACTGAAGGTAGTTTATTTTGGCAACTGAGTTGGTTCTGCTGTAGTTTGTCTTTAGAGGAAAGAGAAATTGGAGAGAGAGAAGAGATTTAAAAGAAAAAAAGGGGATGTGGCCCACCTGTATTAAATCCTAGCCTTGTCTGTACTGTCAACTCACAAAATGAGACATACCTGTTTTACTAAATTGGTTTGTTAAATGGGACTAAGAGACTAGTCAAAGAGCATAGAATTATATTTAGTAGTCATATTTGCTCTGAAGCCTTAAGACTCAACAAAGGTCGCCTGCTGGCTACACTGGAAATTTTGTGCAGTATTAAGTGTTATCTGCTCTGTCTACATAGATACCTCAGGAAAAAGTAAAACATAAAATAAGAATTTCCCAGTAAATGGTGTAACTGTAACACTGCATCCTACTGTGCCTAATCCATATACTCTGCTGAGTTTGCTGCCAGCAGAAGCCAAATGGCTCACTTTCCTATACTTAAAAGATGCCTTTTTCAGTATAAGACTAGCTCTGGAAAGCACGAGTCTGTGTGATTTCCAGTGGGAGAGACCAGACACAGGAACTGCGATCCAGGACACATGGACCAGGTTGCCACAAAAGTTCAAAAATTCACCCACAATATTTGGAGAAGTGCTGGCTTGTGACCTCCAGAAATTTCTGGCTGAGAAATTAGGGTGTGTACTGCTTCAGTACGTTGATTACCTCCTTTTCCAGTATGTTGATGACCTCCTCCTCCTAGAGGTCTGTGACCAAAGCATGAACTGTCTTTTATAACATCTAGAGGTATGTGACTATAAAGCAACTAGATGAAAGACCCAGATTTTCTAGGGGCAAGTAAGTTATCTAGGATTTGCTATCCAGCATGGGGAAGGGAATCTAGGCATGGAACAGAGGCAGGTCATTAATTGCCTCCCCACCCCACAAGCTAATAGCAGGTTTGGGAATTCTTAGGCATGGTCGGCTTTTATCATCTTTGCATCCCCAATTTTACTATCTTGGCTAAGCCTTTCTATGAAGCAACTAAAGGAGGGGAAGGATAGTTCTTAGAATGGGGAGGAGAAGAGGAACGTGCCTTCTCCCAGCTAATGATGAAACTGATGACTGCACCTGCATTGGGCCTACCAGACTTGGTCAAGCCCTTCACTCTGTATGTCTCAGAGAGAGATAAGATGGATGTGGGTGTATTAACCCAGCTAGCTGGCTGAGTCCTGGCCAAGACCTTAGCTTACTCCTCTAAGCATATGGGCTCTAGCTGCTACTGCTCTCTTTGTGCAAGAAGCTCATAAGCTGATTTTAGGGCAGGATCTCAGGGTGAAAGTACCCCATGCTGTGGTCATTTAATGAACACAAAAGAACATTTTTAACTCTCTAATGCAAGAACACCCTGAACCCAGCCATGCTCCTTCCAGTTAGTGGAAGAAAGACTGAGCATGACTGTACAGAAGTTATGGATAATGGGTATTCTAGCAGACCTAACTTGTGTGACTAGCCTTGGACAAATGTAAACTAGAACTTGTATGTAGACTGAAGCAGTTACATAATGGTGCAAGGTGAGCAATGGGCTGGGTATGCAGTGGTTACCTTAACAGAGACTGTAGAGATTAAGCCCCTATCCCAGGGAACATCAACTCAAGTTAATTGCCTTGACTCAAGCCTTAGAACTAAGTCAAGGGAAAATTGTGTATGCTTTTCTGACTCATCAAGTGCACTGGACATTGCACAAAGAGAAGGGACTATTAAATTCTGGGAGAAAAAAAAAACCATTAAGTATCAGCAGGAGATACTTCAATTGCTAGAGGAAGTATGGAAACCCCGGAAGATGGCGATGATGCACCGTCATGGACGTCAAGGAGATGCTTCTACTATCACTAAAGGGAACACTAGGGTTGATACTGAGGCAAAAGGGGCTGCATCCAAACCGTACTAGGTATCACAAGAGTGGCTCCCTTCATCCCGTGGGTTCTGGACCTCTTACCCATCTACTCCTGGGAAGAGAAGGAATAGTTGGCAGCAGAGGGGAGCCAGGAAATGAAGGGAAAATGAATAAAGATGACAAAAGAATGAGTAGCAGTCCCCCAGCTTCTATGAGCCACCATGGTGACAGAAGTATTTGATGATGTTGCTGGGTCAGTACCTGTACATCTCCCATCTGGCAGCCCTGGCCAAAACCATCAGTCTACAGTGTATCACCTGCAACCATTTCAACACACACCAAGGACTTATGGTACCCCTAGAAATACAACCATATGGAGCAACACCCTTCAAAGACTTCCAGGTAGACTTTACTGAAGTGCCCAGCTTTAGAGGGAAGAAATACTTGCTGGTGATGGTCTATACAGACTTGGAATAGGTAAAAGCCTTCCTCACTGTGATAAAAAGAACTCCTGAAGTAGTAAAAGTGTTGCCCAGAGAAAATGTCCCATGGTTTAGTTTGTCACTCTGGTCTAAATTTGACAATGGACTTCATAATAGAAATTGTGCAAGTAATAGCTAAAATTTTGAGTATCACCTGGGAACTATATATAACTTACATGCCTCAAAGCTTGAACAGAATAAAATGCATGAACAGGGCCATAGAAACAGAAATCAGTAAACTCTGCCAGAAAGCAAACCTTAATTGTATATAGCCTTGCCTCTGGTATTGTTCAAAAAGGTCTCTATCAATCCTCTTCAATTTTACAGGGACTCCTAAAAGAACTGGGAGAGACTGAATTGAATAGCCAAAAACCCTAGAAAGAGTAGGAAGAAAAATCTCCACTTGTGTAATTAACTGTGTTCTGTTAAGTATTTTGCATCTGTACATCCATTCTCTCTGGAGGATTGAGGGGAGCAAGCAGAGGTCCAGAAGCAAAACCTGGTCCCCCTCAAACCAAGGTAGAAAGAACTTTACACAATCATCATGACCACTCCCACAGCATTGAAGGTGAAAGGAATCCTTACTTGGAGTCATCGTAGCTGGCTGAATAGAGCTTCACTGCCTCTTAGAAAGTAAAGATAACTTTTAAGATGGTCAACATGTCCTGCTTCAGTCACATACTGGGAACTGGCTGGTCAATGCATGGCTAAAGCCTGAGAATACTCCTCAAGGGGCTTGTCTTAATTGAATTTTGGATTTTTGGAAAAAGAGGGAGAAAAATGTCACATAGGGAAAAGTAAAAACTCTTATTTATATTAGCCCACCACCATGGTACTATTAAGGCCTAAGTAGAGAACCCAAGATGAGTTACAGTCTCTAAAATCTCAGTGCTGAAAAGTAATTAGTATTGGCACCTGCAGAAGCAAGCTAATATTGAGACCACAAATTAAAATATAGTGGAGTATCAAGGGGGGGGGTGTGTGTGAGAAAGGATACTTGAGAAGGGTGAGGTCTAGGAGAACAGGTCTTCTCAAGGAGACCAAAGGATACACCTGCAGGGTCCTCTTCATGGTGACTCAGCTCTTGGGAATTTATAAAATTAACTTCCTTGAACTTGGAAATTTCCAAGTTCCATGAAGTCCTATAGTTCTGTAGCAGCTGGAATAGGATCTTCCGCTTGATTCAAACTGGCCAATGAGATGGATACCTATGGTTTGGAACTTTTTGACTGTTGATAAAAAGGGAAAGACCAAGCCAATAAAAGGGAAAGATCAACCCAGTCGGGGAGCATGGCCATTTGGAATTCTTCTATGCCATAAGCTCCTGGCTAGTAAATAAAGCTCTTCCTCTTATAAAATAAATAAATAAAACAGGACCACAGAACTAGTGCTGGGTGAGGGAGCAGCCAATTATGTGCTGTGTCTTCTCAGAAACAGCATCACTGGACCAACCTCTGCAGTCAAGTCAGTTTCTCTTATGGGTGTCTCTCTCTTCAAATGCCCCAGCTGATCATGGACAGACCACTTAAGGTCAACCAGAAAATAGAGACTTGAGATATCCTACTTCAGGGCGGGCCTTTCAGTCCCTACCCTGCACACAGCCCTCCCTGCCCTGTGGTTTTTGCCTTTCCCATCCCAGACTCTCCCACCGTGCCTTAGAATGCACTTTTGTTCTGCAGCAAAGGCTGTAGATTGCTTTGTCCTCCACAGATCCCACTGGTCTTTTATTTTTAAAAGTAAGATTGTTTCCAGTTTATCAAGAAATGGGTTCAGAGTGTTAGAAAGATAGAGAAGGCCAGAGGCACAGAGCCCAGTACAGCTTGAAGAGCTCTGAAGATCTTTAATGGGACCTGCCAACATGCTAGTGACAGTCCACTAAGAAGCTTAAATTTGAGTTGAACAACCACCTCTTTTCTTTTTCCAGCCTTCTTTGTGCATTAGAAATAAATTTATATTGTATTGATTTATAACATAAATACAACACAAGGCAGTTTCAGGAACACAGCAAAAGCATTCCCCACACACCAAATCAGACAGCTTTCTCATCTCTGCCACCCACACCTCCAGAGTAACCACTACTGATTTCTAGCTTCATAAATTAGCTTGCCTGTTTTATTTTTAACTTAATGTAAATGAAATCCCACAGCAGGTGGGATTGTCTGTAGTTTTTATTTAACATTATGTTTAAAAGATGAATTCACAACACACCATATTACAATCTGTTCATTCTGACTACTGTTCAGTATTACAGTGTGTAGATATGCCTTAACTTGTTTATCTATTATAAGTTTCATTTTACATTCAGACCATTCTAGTAGTACTGGGCCACAGCTTATGACTCCAGTGTCAGCAGACAATGTCAAACAGTTACTCAGCATGTGGGATGTCTGCCAGTCCTGATATCAATGTTGGAGTGATCCAGGTGCTCCGTGTACTTTCTAAACTTAGCATTTCCTGTTCTTTTAAATATTAATTTTCTGGTGTGCATGTAGTGGTGTTTATATGGTTTTAATCTGCATAAATCTGACTAAAGAAGTTGAGTGCTTTTTAAATATGGTTAATGACTACTGGGATATACTCTGCTGTGATGTGCCTCTTCCCAGTTTTCCACACTGTTGTATCTTTTTTCATTTTAAATCTTTTTTATATAGTATGGATATTACCTTCTTATGCATTTTAGTTTGTCATGTACTCAGTGTTCTCCAGAGAAACAGAATTGATATATTTTATAAATGTACACACACACACACATATATATGTAAAATATTTATTATAGGAATAGGCTTTCATGATCCAACAGTTGGGTAGAATCTACCATCTCCCAGCTGACTCCCAGGAGAGCTGGTACTCTAGTTTCAGTCCAAGCCTAAAGTCTTGAGAACCAGGGAATCCAAAGATCTTGGTAGATCCTGGTCTGAGTCTAAAAGCCTGAGAGTGAGAAGCACTGATGTCCCAGGAAAGGAGAAGATGGACATCCTACCTCAAGCACAGAAAGCAAGCCCACCCTTCAGCCCTTTATTCCATGCAAACCCTCAGTAAAACATGTGACTTTACATGACTGTCAAGAGTGGGTCTATGGACATTCTAGAGATGTCCTCAGAGGCAGACTCCAAAATGATGCTTTACCAGCTATATAGGTATCATTTAGCCCAGTTAGTTAAAGTGATGTATAAAATTAAACTATTGCACCATATTCTTTAGGAATTCTCAATCTTGGGGCTCACCATTGGTGTTCACTCAGGACTGAATCCCACCAGCCAGTGCGTCCTGCTCCCGGCCACCTGCTGGGCTGCTGTCCCCACTCCCGGGGAGCTCGCTGGGGGCTTCCTGGTGGCATGCACTGAGAACTGATCCATCCAGCCAGTGCATCCCCTGCATGGCTGCCCACCAGTTGTTAGCCCTGCTCCTTGGGGGCTCCCAGGCCACTTGCACGGAGGCTAGCACATCCATCCAGCTAGCACATTCCCTGTGCGGCTGCCTGCTGTTGTTGTCCCCGCTCCTTGGGGGCTCCCCAGTGGCACACACTGAAGACTGATCCATACAGCCAGCACATCCCCTGCGTGGTTGCCTGCAGGTTGCTCCCCCACCACCCCCTCCCTTCCAGGCTTGTCCAAAAACTGCAAGAGGATGGCCAGTTGATAGCGAACCACACTGGAGCAGTGATACCCAAAGGCAAGGAGCAACAACAGAAGCAGTGGGAACAATAAGCCTTACACTCCTGAGGCTTTTCAGGGGGCCATGCCAAGTTTCTCTAGACAACCAGAAAAAACCACTGGCAGAACAGTTTTAGGGACTGTTTTCGAAAGGTGCAAATTCAGCATGGGGCAGAATCAGTGGAAAAACTCTGGTAACCAGAACAACTAGAGTAGATCAACCCCCCCAAGGAAGGATGGGACAGATGCAATTGAAGATCCCTTCCATAAACAGATGGCTGAGGTGTCAGAAATCGAGCTCAGAATCTATATAGCGAATAAGGTCAACAGAATGGAGGAAAGGAGGGAACTAGAATTTCAAATTATTCAAAAACTGTCTCAAGAATTCAATGATTTCAAACATAAAATGACCAAAGACTACAACACACTGAAGCAAAAGGTTGCAACCCTCAAAGATCTGAAAAGTACAGTTGAATCCCTGCTGAGAATGCAGCAGGCAGAGGAGAGGATCTCTGACACTGAAGACAAAGGTTTTGAACGGGCCCAAGCACACAAAAATGAAGACAAATGGAGAGCAAAAACAGATTACTCATTCAGAGAGCTCTGGGATAATTCAAAGAAAACTAATATTCACCTCATAGGAATCCCTGAAGGCAACGAAGTTGCTTCACAAAACATAGAGGGTCTTCTTTATGAAATTATGAAAGAAAACTTTCCACACATGCCAAGAAATTCTGAAATTCAGATAGCAGACAGTTTCAGAACCCCAGCATGACTCAACCTGAACAAGACATCACCCAGGCATATCATAATCAACTTCACTAAAGTTAGCATGAAAAAGAAAATTCTGAAAGCAGCTAGACTCAAGAAAACCTTAACCTACAAGGGGAAGAATATTAGAATGACTGCAGATCTCTCTGCTGAAACCTTTCAGGGTAGAAGAAGGGTCATTGACCTTTAATCTCCTAATACAAAATAACTTTCAACCCAGAATCCTGTATCCAGCTAAACTGAGTTTCATTTATGATGGATAAATTAAATACTTCAATGACATTCACATGTTGAAGAAATTTGCCATAACTAAACCAGCCCTCCAGTATATTCTCAGACCTATCCTCCATAATGATCAGTGCAATCCTTCACCACATAAATAAACTCACCCAGAAAGCTTTGATCAAATTCCAATCTTCACAGTGGCAAAAGGATTAAAGATGTCCACTGGACTTTCAAAAAACTCAATACCCAAAATTATACCAGGTTTATCAATATTCACAATCAATGTGAATGGCTTAAATTGCCCTCTAAAGAGGCAAAGGCTGGCTGACTGGATACAAAAACTCGGGCCAGATATCTGTTGTATTCATGAATCTCACCTTACTTTGAAAGACAGACATAGACTCAGGGTGAAGGGATGGTCATCTATATATCAGGCTAATGGAAAGCAGAAAAAAGCAGGTGTTGCAATTTTATTCATAGATACAATAGGCTTTAAACCAACAAAAATGAGCAAGGATAAGGATGGTCACTTATTTGTTAAAAGTAATACTTAATATGATGAGATTTCAATTATCAATATTTATGCACCCAACCAGAATGCACCTCAATTTATAAGAGATACTCTAACAGACATGAGCAACCTGATTACTCCAGCTCTATCATATTCAGAGATTTTAATACTCCTTTGGCAGTGCTGGATAGATTCTCCAACAAGAAGCTTAGCAAAGAAATTTTGGATTTAAACCTAACCATTCAGCATTTGGATTTAGCAGACATCTATAGAACATTTCACCCTAATAAAATTGAATACACATTTTTCTCATCAGCTCATGGAACACACTCCAAAATAGACCACATCCTAGGTCATATGTCAGCAAATTTAAAAGAATAGAAATTATTCCATGCATCTTCTCGGACCACTGTGGAATAAAAGTTGAACTCAGTAACAACAGGAATCTGAAGACCCAAATAAAAACGTGGAAGCTAAATAACTTTATGCTCAATGATAGTTGGGTCAGAGATGAGATCAAGAAGGAAATTACCAAATTTTTGGAACCAAACAATAATAAAGAGATGATTTACCAGAACGTCTGGGATACTGCAAAGACAGTCCTAAGAGGGAAATTTACCACACTGCAAGCCTTCCTCAAGAAAATGGAAAGAGAGGAAGTTAACAACTTAATGGGACATCTCAAGCAACTGGAAAAGGAAGAATACTCCAATGCAAAACCCAGAAGAAGAACAGAAAAAAAAAAATTAGAGCAGAATTAAGTGAAATTGAAAACAAAAGGATTAGACAATAGATTAACAAATAAAAAGTTGGTTTTTTGAAAAGGTCAATAAAATTGATAAACCCTTGACCAACCTAACCAAGAAAAACAGAGTTAAATCTCTAATTTCATCATTCAGAAATGGTAAAGACAAAAGTATACAGATCCCTCAGAACTTCAAGAAATCCTTCATGAATACTACAAGAAACTTTACTCTCAAAACTATAAAAATCTGAAGGCAAACGACCAATACTTGGAAGCACACCATCTTCCAAGACTTAGTCAGAACCAAGTGGAAATGTTGAACAGGCTTATATCAAGCTCTGAAATAGCATCAAGTATACAAAATCTCCCTAAAAAGAAAAGCCCAGGAGCAGATGGCTTCACATCAGAATTCTACCAAACATTTAAAGAGGAACTAATACCTATACTACTTAACCTTTCCAAAATATAGAAAAAGATGGAACCCTACCCAACACATTCTACAAAGCA
>CAUYQV010162695.1:0-26968 GCA_963574575.1 Galagoides demidoff | reverse complement strand
TGCAATTCATTTATTAGGTATATTCCCAAATGACCAAAAATCACATTACAACAAAGATATTTGTATCAGAATGTCTATTGCAGCCCAATTCATAATTGCCAGGTCATGGAAGAAGCCCAAGTGCCCATCGATCCATGAATGGATCAACAAACTGTGGTATATGTACACCATGGAATACTATGCAGCCATAAAGATGTAGCCAACTTTCTTTCTTAAATATTAAAATGGAAAATGTGAGGCCCTTAAGGAGAATTCACCTTGAAATTGCAAGAGATGGATATCCAAATGCATTCTAAAACCTAATAGTAGACAGTATCAATGTTCAGGGATTAGTTTGGGAGTTGGTTTATGTCTTCCCATTTAGTTTTATTTTAATAAGATAGGATTTTTTTTTCAGAATATTATGGGGGTAAATAAATTTTGGATATATAGTTTGATTTTTTATATTTTGAATCAGTTTTATTATTGTCTGTCCCCTTTACCAGAAAGTATGCAATGTACCTGTGGAATGTACCATTGGGTGGTGATTTATTCATCTCCTTTTCTCTGCTCCAACCCACTTGTATTTCACTGAATTTTGCTTCCATATGAGCACAAAAGTTTTGATCAGCTAGTTCCAATATAATATTAAGTATATGTGGTGTTTGTTATTATGTTTTTGCAATACTTCACTCTGGAGAATAGTCTCCAATTCCATTTTGGTTGTAAAATAACATACTATACCATCATCTTTTTATGGTTGAATACTATTCCATAGTATATATATATACCACATTTTATTAATCCATTCATAGGTCGATGAGCACTTGGGTTGTTTCCACATCTTTGGAATAGTGAATCATGCTGCTATAAACATTTAAGTTCAAATGTCTTCTCATTTTAATATAATAGTAAAATTGCATCATTCAAGGAATTTCCTAGACTTAAAAACCCTTGGACTTGGCTGGGAGCAAGATTTCTGACTAGAAACATCTTATTACTATTGTCTCCTGACAAGGCATAACAAAACAAACAAACAAACAAAACAACCTTGGGTCGGGGAACTACCTGAAGTCATTACTCCGGGGTACACGGAAGCAGTGGTAGACTATAAGAGCCAGCAAGGAGGACAGGAGCTAAGGAAATCTGGCATAGAAAGCAAGTGTGTGGGAATGGCCAGAACCAGCCAGTCAGCCCTCCCAGAGAGGACTGGAGACAGAAAAGGGCTGTCCTGAAGGTTTTTGATTTGGGGCTGGACTGCCCATTTGAACTGCCTTGGAGGGCTTAGATGAGTGTATAGACTCAATGTCCAGCCACTGGGCTTAAATAACTGGTGGGGTGGATTTCCCATTAGCTTGGCTGCTGGATGGGGTGCCATTGGGGGAAGGTTGTGCTGGTGAAATGGTCCACAGGGTCCTAGTACATGGCCAGCTCTAGTGCACCTGATGAGCTTGGACATCTACTCTTGGGGTGAGCTAAGTGACTTCCATACTCTGGGGAATTGTCAGGAATTGTGAGAAGTGCCTCCTAAGAATATTGTAAGCAATTTATATTTATTCACACTTTCTTATGAAAGATAGAACACAACTATAGCCCAGAATGAAGGAAAGAAATGGAGTGGGAAGGGAGGGGATGGGGGAGGTTTAATAGAGGGAGGGTAAAAGGTGGGATCACACCTATGGAGCATATTGCAAGGGTACAAGTCAGATCTGTCAAGTGTAGAACATAAATGTCTTAACACAATAATCAAGTAAATTAGGTGAAAGTTATGTTGATTGGTTTGATGTAACAATCTCAGATTGTATAAAGAAAAATCAATCAACACATTGTACCCCATGTATGCATAAATGTATTCATGATCTATGTGTATATGACTTAATAAAAAAAATCTGTAGACTGCTTTAAGACCCCAACCCTGTGGGCATTGAATGCTGACAAAAACCAGGCACTGACTGAAGGCAAATAAGTTAGGAAGACAGGACCCAATCTTCATGGCAACTAAAGAGAGTTCTCCAAAGTGCCACCTGGTGTTCAAGTTATATATATATATATATATATATATATATATATATACACACACACACACACATATATATATATATATACACACATATATATATAGCCTGATATATATATATATATATATGTGTGTGTGTGCGTATATATTTATGTGTGTCTGGGTATGTATAAAGTTATACATGTATGTATATGTAATATACATATATATTTTATTATTTTTGCTCTCTTTCTGAATATTTTTAATTTTTAAGGTTTTTTTTTCTCTTTTTTGTTGTTGGGATTTTTTTTCTTTTTTGTTTATTTGTTTGGTTTTATTCTTAATCTTTACTTTTACTTTTTTCATTATCAGGGGCTCCTCCATTTTGGTTATGGTATATCAGCCTCTTTTATTCTCTTTTTATACTTTATTTCTCTCTTTTTTCCTTTCTCTCGATAGAGATATTTCTAATTTGCTCATCTATCCCACATGAATTTTTTATACAACAGCTAAGATAGTCCCTTCCTTCTTTCTTTCCCTTGTATAATTGTATTTTTAATTTTATTCATCCATTTTCATTTATTTTTTCTTTTCTCTGAATGCTGGGGGTTCATGTTACTGGTCTGATTGAGCGGTTATGGCAGTAGTCTGGATCAAGGAGTCATGAACTCACAGTCCAGGGTTTTTTTCTAGCTTTAGCCTTTCGAAAGTCAGTATGGGCAGGTCCACACTGTGAGATACTGCTGAATTTTTCTCCCCTTTTTGTCTTTTTATGTTCCTATATTTTTGCATTAAGTCATAAACACATGGATTATGTATACATTAATGCATTTATGGGTACAATGTGCTGATTTTATATACAACTTGGAATGCTTATATTGAACTAGTTAATATCTTTCATCTCATTTACTTAATCATTGTGTTAAGACATTTATACTCTATACTTAATAGATTAGACATGTACCCTTCCAATATGCACCGCACGTGTAGTCTCGTCATTTGCCCTCCCTCCATCAAATCTCCCCCCTTCCCTCCCATCCCCTCCTCTTCCATCCTTCATCCTGGGCTATAGTTGTGATTTATCTTTCATAAGAAAGTGTGAGTAATTGTAAATTGGCTTCATAATAGTACTGAGTACATTGGATACTTTTTTCTTCCATTCTTGACATACTTTACTAAGTAGGATATGTTGCATCTCCATCTGTGTAAACATAAAAGAGGTAAAGTCTCCATCTTTTTTAAGGGTGCATAATATTCCATGGTATACATACACCACAACTTATTAAACCATTCATGGGTCGATAAGCACTTGGGTTTCTTCCATCACTTGGCTATTATGAATTGAGCTGCAATGAACAATCTGGTGCAAATATCTTTGTTGTAAAGTGAATTTTGTTCTTTTGGATATTTGGCAGAGGTGGTATCTTTGCTTATGCCAAGACTCATAATGATCTCCAGATTTTGAAGGATTCACCCAGCCCACAACCCTAAAGTCCTAGAGTTGCATGTGTGGCCATAGAACCCTGATAAATAACACCATTTCCCTTTTTGCTCACTTTCTCTCCTGCTCTTTAGTCTCTCCATTTCTCTAATTCTTTTATTTCTCTTTTACATTTTTATTTCTTTTCTTTCTTTATTTATTTCATTCTTCTTTTTCTCTTCTTTCTCACTGCCTGGTCTTTATACCATGTTTCTCTGAAAATAAGACACTACTGTCTTATATTTATTTTTCATCAAGAAGACACACTAGGGCTTATTTTCAGGGGATGTCTTATTTTTATTAAGTATAATACAACAATCTACATTTATTTAAATACATTTAAGTAATCTCCTTCTGGAAGCTAACAGAGGGAGCTGACCTTGTTGGTGGAGCTGGCACTAGTGATGCATATCCTTACCCCTAGCTGTTCGCACATGCACAATAGGATTTTTGTGACTGCGGTTACCACATGCACACCCATGCAAGTGCCAATGGCTTGGAGAAAGGAGCTGTGGCAGATAAAAGGTATTCCAGTCTTCCTCACTGCTCCATGCTGAAATGCATGATGTGGCTATGCAGACACGCTGCATAGCCACACCCATCACTAGGTCTTATTATCAGGGTAGGGCTTATATTTAACAAATGCATAGAAATCCTGCTAGGGCTTAGTTTTGGGGTAGGTCTTATTTGGGGGGAAACATGGTTCTTTTCTTCCTTTTGGCCTTATACCAAGAGGGAACTTCCATACGTAAGGTCTGAAACATGGTAATTCAAAGTGAATGAGGCAGTGAGAAGGAAAAAGTAGGGGAAGGAAGTAAACAAGAAGAAAACACACATGAAGAGGAAACAAGACAAAAATTCTGGCATTATAAAAAACCATAACAGAGAAATGCCCCCAAGGGACCATGAGGTAGCTACTGAAGAGTAATTCACCTATAAAGAAGTGATGGAAACGACAGAAAGAGAATTAAAAATATGGATGTTATAGGCAATAAAGAGAATGGATGAAAAAGTAAAAAAACTGAATTAAAAAATGGATGAAAGATATAAAGAATATAGAAAGGGTATTAGGGAGCTTAAGGAAATGAAGGAGTCAATCAGGGAACTTAATGATGCATTACAAAGTATCAATAACAGATTATACCATGGATATGGGAGGTACATAGATTGACTTCTCAGTGGAGTGCCCTGCCTCAATTCTGGGGTATGCAGGGAAATATCCACAGGTGGACAATCCCTGAGGGTTCTTTAAAACCACAGGAAATAAAAAGAACCTGGAGGCACCACCTGAACAGACCAGACTAGGCATATGCATTCTAGAGTCAACAGATGGGAAGGATTAAACTATTTGAATATGTAGTTAAATTAGAAAACCTTTTTTACTTCCCCTAACTAAGTGGTTCTCCACCTTCCTAATGCCTCCTAATACTTTGACCCTTTAATTTAGTTCCTCATGTTATGGTGAGCACCAACTATAAAATTATTTTCATTGCTACTTCATAACTGTGATTTTGCTACTGTTATGAATTGTAATATAAATATCTAATATGCAGGATGTATTTTCATTGTTACAAAGGGGTTGTGACCCACAGGTTGAGAACTGCTGCCCTAACTGAATATAACTATATTCTTCCCCTCTATTTATATACACCAGTGGCTGTTTTCCAACTCCCTGCCATTTACCTTAGCTTTCTCTTTATGCAGTCTTCCTAGGAACTTAGATTCTTTCAACCCTATCTTTTGCATAAGCACCTTTATTAGAAATTAATAAAAGCCTTCTGAAGAAGTAAGGAAAGTGTTGCATTTTCTTGATCTACTCAGCCTGAGTTAATGTAAGCCATCTCCAGGCGTTTTTAGACTTTCTGTACTCTTAAATTGGTGTAAATTATTTTCGGCATCATTTTCCCAGCCAGCATTCAAACCAGGTTGGGATACATGCACACAAACCCCCAAATCATGGAGAAAAAAGAATCACAGAACTAGAGAATAAATTTCATGGAAAAACCCAGGTAGTTAAAGAGGCAGAAAAGAAGAAAGAGATAGCAGAACATTCACTCAGAGGATTATGGGGCTTCATAAACTGTTCAAACATATGAATTATAGGGATTCCTAAATGGGAAGGAGATAATACCAAAGGAATGGAAGCCCTACTGGAGGAGATAATAAATGAAAATTTCCCAGGTTTCACTAAAGATTCCAAAACTTTTAGAGAGATATTAAACTCCGGGTCATTCAACACAGACTATCTCCAAGACACATTGTAATGAAATTGTCCAAACTCAAAACAAAAGAGTAAGTTTTGCAATCAGCCAGGAGTAAGTGTCAACTGACCTATAGGGGCAAATCCATCAGGGTGACAGGGGACTTTTCAGCTGAAAATTTCTAAGTGAGAAGAATAAAACTGAAAGCTTTTCCACTTAGAACTGGAACCAGACAAGTATGTCCACTATTGCCACTATTATTCAACATTGTACTACAAGTTCTACCTAATGCAATCAGGCAAGAGTAGGATATAAAGGGTATCCAAATAGGGGCAGAGAAGGTCAAACTCTCTATTTACTGATGATATGATCTTATACTTAGAATACCCCAGAGACTCAACCACAAAATTCTTGGTAGTGATCAGGAAATACAGTAATGTTTCAGGGTATAAAATCAATGTCCGCAAATCAGAAGCCATGTTGAGAAGCAAATCAAGGACACAATTCCCTTCACAGTAGCTTCAAAGAAAATGAAATACTTAGGAATATACCTAAGAAAAAAGGTGAAGTACCTCTAGAAAGAAAATTAGGATACCTTAAAAAAAGAATAGCAGAAGACATTAACAAGTGGAAGAATATATCATAGTTTTGGCTAGGAGTAATTAAGATTGTTAATTTTTCTATAATTCCCAAAGCACTCTACAGATTCAATTCTATCCCTCTTAAAATGTAAACATCATACCTTGAGGATTTGGAAAAAAATAGTTCTTCATTTTGTATGGAACAAGAAGAAAGTATCTATATAGCCAAGGCAATTCTTAGTAATAAAAACAAATCTGGAGGCATCACCCTAACAGGCTTTTGGGTATATCACAAGTCCACAGTGATCAAAACAGAATGGTTTGACACAAAAATAGAGACATACACATTTGGATCCAAATATAAAACCAAAATATGAAACTAATTTCTTACATCTTTGATAAACCAAACAAAAGTATACACTGCGAAAAGAATCCCCACTAAATGGTGTTAGGAGAACTGTATAATCACAGGTAAAAGACTGAAACTGGACCCGCACCTTTCGCCACTTACAAAAATTGATTCAGGACTGACAAACATTTAAATGTAGGGGATGGTACAATAAAAATCTTCAAAGAAAGTATGGGAAAAATTCTGGAAGATGTTGTCCTGGGGTAAGAGTTTATATAGAAGATTTCCATGGCAATAGCAACAATAGCAGAAATTAACAAGTGGGACTTAATTAGACTTAAAAGTTTCTGTACAGATAAGGACACAACAATCAAAGCAAGTAGACAACCTTCAGAATGGGAAAAATTATTTGCATATTACAAATCAGGCAAAGGTTTGATAATTAGGATCTATAGAGAACTCAAATTAATCATCAAAAAAAAAAAAGAGCTTATAAACGCATTTATCCCTAGGCTAGAGACATTCCTAAACCTTCTCTGAGGAAGACAGATAAATGGCTAACAAACATGAAAAAATGCTCATTGTTCCTAATGGTCAGAGAAACACAAATCAAAACCATCCTGAGATATCACCTGACCCCAGTAAGATTAGCCCATATGACTAAATTCCAAAGTTGCAGACAATGGTGTGGATGCAGAGAGGGGAACACTTTTATACTGTTGGTGGGACTGCAAACTAATATGGGCTCTTTGGAAGGAAGATTTGGAGAATCCTCAAGAAACTCAAATTAGATCTCCCTTTAGACTCCATAATCCCACTGCTAGGTATCTACCCAGAAGAAAAAAAATCATTTTATCATAAGGACATATGCACTAGTTTGTTTATCACAGCTCAATTTTCAATTTCCAAATGTGGAAACAATCCAAATGCCCATCAATTCAGGAATGGATTAACAAGCTGTGGTATATGTATACCATGGCATAATATTTAGCAGGGTAAAATATGGTGACATCAGATCTTTTGTATTAACATGGATGGAGTTGAAACATATTCTCCTCAGTAAAGTCTCACAAGAATGGAAAAGCAAATATACAATGTACTCAATATTAATAGGAAGCCAGTAGAATATGTAATTCATGCCCACATTGGAGAAAGACTCATTTCAATTCATGTTTGGGGGGAAGGTAAATGAGGGCAGGGAGACAAGGGAAAGGTGGTTTGGGGTATCCCACTGAATGGTCATGATGTAGAGGTATATGACACATCTATTGGGTGTAAGACATTCTACCTATCAAATTCAAATATTGTGACTTGTTTGTTTGTACTCTCACATTAACCTGAAATTTAAAAAAAACTTTCATATACTCTGCTCAACCCAATTGTCAAGATAGTTCCACTACTACGACATTAAGCATGAAAATCACAAAATATTTACAAGATGATTTCTTTATAAAAAAAAATCCTAATTACAGTCTGAACTACAGCATTCACCAGAACTTATCCTGAGGCTAATTCAAATTTATAAAAGATTACATAAATCATCTTTCAGAGGCTAAAGTCCTTTGACTAGACATTGCATTCAGGGAATCTCAGTTGTTCTGATTGACTTCTTGGTGCTCCTGAGTATTTCAGTGATCTGCAGCAGTCTTGTGTTGTAAACTCAAATCTAGGCATCTGATCAAAGAAACCTGAAGTTATGTAGGTTGTTTTTGGACAGACTGTAGTAGACAGAAGAGGTGTGTTTATTCCTGGTCCTTCATGCTAATGTTAATATATTAATGGTAATTAAAACTACCCTCCCCCCATGAAGATGTTCTCTCCATTACAAAAAAACTAACTTGTGTTTTTGCTTTCATTTTCTCCTTTTCTTGGAAAATCTTGAACTTCATAACCATTATATTTAGTTGAGAAAAGACATTAGCTGTCACTTTAATTCTAAGCCAGGATATGGGTATAAAGTAGGAGATTTGCTCCCTGTTAGAAGCTAACTTCTCATTGGTATTTCCTTGAGGTTGTTTGAGTTAAGTCTTCTATCTACTTCCACCTTAGCCCCTGAGGCTATTTTGAAGCTGCATTAAGGAACTTGATCAATCAATCAATCAATATACTACTCACACAAAGAATTGGATCTAGGACTCTGAAGCAAAAATAATTGTTTTTTTCATTTTCCTTTCTGTAAATATAAGAGGGACAAAAAATACCTCTCCATTTGTTAGTGTTAGCATATGATGGTCTTTGCCAAAAGATGCAAACTAGATTTTTACAAATCTTTCTTAACAAGAAGGAAGCTTACTAGACATCTTAATATTTAGTGATGTGCATTGGTTTCTTTTATTCTGTCAGACAGAGATAAGTTACTCATTCCAATGAGGAAACATCTTTCTGTCAATAAACCTTGCAGTGACCTTAGCATGACTCTTCTCAATTTAGATGTAATGATACCCTGGTCCCATTAATCTTTCCAGTGATCCTGTCTGGCCTCATGTAACAGTTACCAACCCTTGAGTTGCACTGAGGAAATGAAGCATTATGCAAATTTGTACCCATTCCACTGAGGTCAACCTTTTCACCATTTCCCCAGAACGAATAATGCTGCATTCATGCTTACCCTCTGCTTTATTAATGGAGCCTCTCAGGAGCTTTGTTGCCCTTACTCATTTTTCTCTGTAACCTTTATAACCTTCCCTAAGAGAAGGGCTCCTTTGCAGTGTAATTATGATACAAACACAGTGTTGTAAGTTAATGTCTCATATCAGCATAGGCATCTAGGGTATTGACAGTAGTAAGGCAAAAAATATATATAGAAGTACATTTTTCCTCCTGAAGTATTTAGAGTATTTGGCTCCTAGATTTCTGAAAGGCAAGCCCTCCATCAGCCATGTTACTGGATGAAGAGGGACCAGCCGCCTGTCACTATCAGCTAATATGCAGAGACAGGGATAGGTCCACCAAACTTTATTTGTCAGAAGGCTAATGATTCTAGAGAACAGTAAGAGTAGGCTTTTCAAGACTATTCTGTTCTTCCATTTCCAAAATCACAGTTTTATACATAATGATTCAAAGCAAAGGCCATAATAACCCTTATTTTAAATAATCAGCATAACTCAGTGACAATCTATTACAACATTTCCAATTCAAAAGTTAATTTCCTAAGGGGATGTTTAGGATGGTAGCTAAAGTTATAAAACAGTAAGAATGGGGTACAGGAATGAAGATCAAGCAAGACCTAAACCAACCAGACCAGGTGTGTCATGTGGCTGTATGCTGACTTACTCTTATTTTCACCACATGTGCTCTCAGTCAAATTAAGCTAAGCTCTTTAAAATAGAGAAGCTGTTTTCCTTGTACATTTGACTTGAAAACTCTTAAGATATGAGTGTAAGCTTCATTTCTGAGAGGCTTTTATGCAATTTTGATATGCCAGGATGAACAAGATTAACCTGTTCTGGAATACTGGTTTTCAAACTTTATAATTAGTCAAAGAGTATTATAAATCAATGCTCAGCTGTGAGAACAACAGATATTTCATAATAGGTCATTAATTGCTTTTCAAAAGTCTTCTTAACTTGACTATAGAAATAAAGTTTCTTGAATTCCATAAAACATCTGTCCATTAACTAATATATAACTAAATGTTTGATAGAGAGTTTGATAGGCAGAAAAATAAAAGATATCTTAGGAACTACTATTAACTGAAAAATACAAAAATATAACACATAGGGAGTTATAACAAAGTCAGTGAAAGATTGCACTCAATTTAAAAATGCAAATCAGCAAGAATAAAACTACCCCATCAAAAGTAGGCAAAAAACATGAGCAGAAGATTTTCAAAAGAAGACAGACAAACAGCCAACAGACAAAAAAACTCAACATCATAAATTATCAAGGAAATGAAAATTTGAAACACAATGAGATACTACTTTACCTCAATCAGAATAGTCATTAATAAAAGTCAAAAAATAATAGATACCAGTGTAGATGTACAGAGAGGAATCCTTATATACTGTTCATGGGACTGAAAATTAGTATATCCTATATGAAAAACAGTATGGAGATTTCTCAAAGAAATAAATGTAGATTTACCATTTGATCCATCAATCCCAATCCCACTATTGTGTATCTACCCAAAGGAAAATAAATCATTTTATTAAAAGACACTTGCATTTGAATGTTTATTTCAATAGAATTCAGTCATTGGAACCAACCTTAGTGCTCATCAATTTACATGTGGATCAGGAAAATGTGATCACTACACACACACACACACACACACACACACACACACCATAGAGCACTACTCAGCCACAGAAAGATATAAAATAATGTCTTTTGCAGCAACTTGGATGGAACTAGCGGCCCTTATCCTAGGCAGAGTATCTCAGTAATGGAAAAACAAATACCACATGCACTCTTTTAACATTGGGAGCTAAGGAATGGGCACAAAGAAATGTAAAGAACATTGGAAAACAAAAATGGGGGAGGGGGTGTGGAGTTAAAAACTTATCTATTGGAGGGCAGAGCAAGATGGCAGAGGGGATGCATCCCTGGGTCAACTCTCCTCATGGTTTCAGGTGAGAGTGGGTGGGCTGGATCTTTCCACACGCAGAGTGCTGGCATGGAAAGCAGCACAGGGCATGCAGCAAGGAGGTGAATTGCTGGATTAGAAGTGTAGCCCGGAACTACGGTGTCTGCCAGAAAAAAACTCAGGGCAGCAGATGAAACAGCACCAGCTGCGACTGGCAGCACCAGGTCTGCAGCTGGAGCCCTGAGAGGCAGAAGCTAATCCCTCCCCCACAAAAGACTTCTGTGCCTAATACATGGGTAGTTTGAGTGTTTTGCAGAGTGAGTGGTGAGGTGTGGACTCCTGAGTGGAATTTGGCAGCCAGAAAGGGGAGCCATTTGGATCCAGTTTGGGGCATCAGGGATCCAGGCAATCAGATAGAAATTTGAGGGGAAGGGACTCTGCTCAGGAACCGATCCATCCTGTAATTTTGGAAGTCTGTGTGGAGCTGCACTGACGTGGTGTCACACAGGGGGAATCAGTTCCTTTCCTACAGATGCTGAAAAGTCTTTTGTGCACACCACCACAGGAACCAGAGGTAACCAACCCCTCCCCCCAGCAGAAATGGATTGAAGGCAGGCAGGCGTAAAAAGCAACCAGCCCTTTTCCCACGGACCACAGCAATTTCCTGTTCGAGGGGAAACTAGGAGTTGAGTAAAAAATCTGGCAAAGTGTGGGCTCCTGTGCCGAGTTTGGAGGACAGATAGGAGTGGGCGGCCAGCCAGGAACCAGATGTAATGTAAAACTCCAAATATGGTGTCTCCATAACACCCCTCCCAGGAGCGTGGAGAGCCGAATCTCACCTGCAGTCAGCCATCCAGCATGTTAAGCTGGTCCAGGAGACCCTATACTTTATGGGAAATGTAGGGAGAATCTGTGCAACCTGCCAGCAAAGACCCCCTTTTTTGTTTTTTTGTTTTTTTGTTTTAGCCTGGGAACCACTCACAGCGCCACCTGCTGTCTAGAAAGTATATTGCAGCATAACTTTTCCCATTAAACTGGAACCCAACCGCATTTATAAAGGGGATTGTTTGTATATGTTCAAAAGAACAGCATTTTTCTTAGTGGTGCCCTCCTTTTCTTTTTTTTTTCTTCTTTTTTTTTGATTTATTTTCTTTTTTGTTTGTTTGTTTTTGCTTTTTTGTTTTTTCTATAATCTTATGACCACCATTTTTGTGGTTATCTTTTACTACTACTATCTCTTTTTGTTTGTTTGTTGGTTTGTCCTTTTTTTTTTCTGTTTGTTAACTTGTTTCTGATTGTCTGGGCATTGGTGTGCTTGTGTGTCTGGTAGCATTTTAGTCTATTTATTTGTCTGCTTGGTTTCAATGTGTTTTGTACTCTGCTAAATCCTTGGGTTGAGTATATTCCCTAACTTCAATTTTCACATTCAATAAGAATATGGAGAAAGAGGGGACGAGAGCTGACTGGAGCTAGCTTTCAACATAAACTCCAGTTCAGGGGGAGAGACAACCACCAGAAGAACCAAATGAAACTGAAGGTGGGGAGCCGAGCTGAGAGAAGAGATGGATAAATGCTCGTCTTCCACACTAAGGCAAACCACAACTTCAAGAAAACAAATTCCAGGTTTAGATTGAGCCCAGGTGGAATATTCCCCAGCTCCCATTGAGTACCTGAGGCAGATAGGCTTCAACTATCTCTGATGGCTGGCGACAAAGAGTGGTCACCAAGTGGAGGAGGCACCGACTTTACTTGGACTCTGGCAGGCACAAGACCCCGACTCACTCACCTATTGGACAGGACTGGGTTACAGAGTCTGGGTTAACAGAGACTGGTAGTGGGGTTACCAGGGACTGTGGTTACCAGTGTCCAGTGGTGAAGGGTGAGTAAGGAGGGGAAAGAGACATCAGCCTCCTTACTCCAAATCATCTACTGAATGGGCCTTTTTGACTCCTCAGAGCATCAGAGCTAGCCACACTTGAGCTATCAGTAGACTCCTACTATCTAGTTGCTGGAGACATTGTGATCTTTCCAACCAGAGAGTGGGTACTGATCGGGTCAATAGGTTTGGATTTCTTGACTTGGGCAAATTAACTGGTGGTTGAGGGAGAATCTCTGACACTCTCTGGATTTTCTCAGGCCTAAATTGTCTTCTAGTGAAACATTCTCCAGCTGTCACTGAGTGCCTGAGACAGTCAAGCCTCAGCTCCCTTTGCTGGTGGGGGTCAAAGAGCAGTAACTGAGTGGCACTGGCATTTACTCTACTTTGATTCTGGCAGACACAAAGCCCTGCCACATTCGCTTATTAGGCAACTGGGTCACAGCCCTGCGGAGTCTCCAGTGACTGGGTAGGATGAAGGTACAAGGTGTGGAAGGAGGCATCAATCTCCCTATAATAATTTATTTGCTGGGTAGGTCCTTCTGACCCCCACAGAACACCGGAGTGAGTCATACTTGATCTGCCAGAAGACCCATGCGGTACAGTTGCCAGAGACCTCTTGAACTCTCCCACTTGAGACTACTGTTGACTGGGACACTTGATTTAGATCTCTTGAAGTGGGCCAATAACCTGAGAACTATCTAAAGTGATACCCTGGGGGTGTGACTGAGGGAAGGTGTGGTTTTCCTTTCCCACCTGTTGCCAGTGAGGGGAGGGGTGACTTAATTGCTGATATTTCTCCACAGCCGAAATCTTAACCCAGAGTAATTGATTTTCTAAGGTAGAACAGAGACCAGTCGAAAACAAGATAGAGATACACAGGCCCCCAGGCTCTCAGACCGTAGCATTATATGCATCCTTGGCAAAGCTCTAGGGGAAAAGGTACAGACACCAGTCCTAGCCTTTGCCCAAAAAGGCTAGTAAAATACTATTCCCAGAACCCCCAACCCAGCTTCCTCTTACCTGCTCACCTAGCCAAATGGAGTAAATCCAGCATGGGGCAGAGTCAGCGGAAAAACTCTGGTAGTACGAACAATCACAGTAGATCAACTCGCCCAAGGAAGGATGTGGCAGAGGCATATGAAGATTCAACCCATTAACAGATGGCTAAGATGACAGAAATCGAGTTCAGAATGTGGATAGTAAATAAGATTAATACAATGGAAAAAAGGAAAGAGAACTTCAAGAAATTATTCAAAAAAGTCTCAAGAAATTATTCAAAAGATGACACAAGAATTCAACAATTTCAAAGATAAAATGATCAAAGATTTTGAAACATTGAAGCAAGAGTTTGCAGCCCTCAAACATTTGAAAAATAAGGTAGAATCTCTTCGTAACAGAGTGGAACAGGCTGAAGAAAGGATCTCTAGCATTGAAGAAAAAGCTTTTGAACAAGCCCAAGAGCACAAAGATGAAGGGAAAACAAAAAGGATCTTTCTCTCAGAGAGCTCTGGAATAATTTGAAGAAAACTAATATTCACCATATATGAATCCCTGAAAGCAATGAAGCTGCCTCACGAAACACAGAGGCTCTTCTTCATGAAATTTTGAAAGAGAATTTTCCAGACATGCCAAGAGATTCTGAAATTCAGATAGCAGATAATTTCAGAACCCTAGCATGACTCAACCCGAATAAGACATCCCCCCAGGCACATCATAATTAACTTCACTAAAGTTAATATGAAAGAGAAAATTCTGAAAGCAGTTAGACACAAGAAAACCATAACCTACAAAGGAAAGAGTATTAGAATGACTGCAAATCTTCCTGCTGAATTCCTTTAAGCTAGAAGAGGATGGTCAGCAATTTTTTAATCTCCTAAAACAAAACAACTTCCAACCCAGGAGCCTATATCCAGCTAAACTGAGTTTCATCTATGATGGAGAAATTAAATACTTTAATGACATCCACATGTTGAAGAAATTTGCCATAACTAAACCATCTCTGAGGGAAATTCTCAAACATATCCTCCATAATGACCACTGCAATCCCCCACTACAAAAGTAAACTCACCCAGAAACTTTTGATCAAATTCCAACTTCCACAGTGGCAAAAGGATCAAAAATGTCTACTGGACTTTCAAGCAACTCGAGGACCAATATCTAACCAGATCTATCAATAATTTCAATCAATGTGAATGATGTGAATGGCCTAAACTGCCCTTTAAAGGGGCACATATTGGCTGATTGGATACAGAAACTCAGATCAGATATCTTTTCTATCCAAGAATCACATAAATACAGACTCAGGGCGAAGGGATCGTCATCTATATTCCAGGCAAATGGAAACCAGAAAAAAAGCAGGTGTTGCAATTTTATTCGCAGATACATTAGGGTTTAAACCAACAAAAATAGGCAAGAATAAGGATGTCCATTTTTTATTTGTTAAGGGTAATACCAAAGATGATGAGATCACAATTATCAATATCTACACACCCAACCAGAATGCACCTCAATTTATAAGAGATACTCTAAGAGGCACGAGCAACTTGATCTCTCCCAGATCCATCATAGTCAGAGATTTTAACACTCCTTTGGAAGTGTTGGATTGATCCTACAATAAGAAGCTAAGCAAGGAAATTTTAGATTTAAATTTAACTATTCAACTTTTGGACCTAGCAAAGATCTACAGAACATTTCACCCTAATAAAACTGAATACATATTTTACTCTTCAGTCCGTGGAATGTACTCCAAAATTGATCACATCTTAGGTCATAAGTCTAACCTAAGTAATTTAAAAGAATATAAATTATTCCATGCATCTTCTCAGACCATCATGGAATAAAAATTGAACTCAGTAACAAAAGCAATCTGCAGTCTCATATAAAAACATGGAAGCTAAACAACCTTATGCTGAATGACAGATGGGTCAGAGATGAGATCAAGAAGGAAATTACCAATTGTTTAGAACAAAATGACAATGAAAACATGAGTTTTCAGAACCTCTGTGATACTGCAAAGGCAGTCCTAAGAGGGAAATTTATAGCTCTGCAAATCTTCCTCAAGAGAATGGAAAGAGAAGAAGTTAACAACTTAATGGGACATCTCAAGCAACTGCAAAAAGAAGAACAGTACAATATCAAACACAGCAGAAGAAAAGAAATAACCAAAATTAGAGCATAATTGAATGAAATAGAAAGCAAAAGGATTATAGAACAGATTAATAAATCAAAAAGTTGTTTTTTTGAAAAGGTTAATAAAATTGATAAACCTTTGGCCAACTTAACCAAGAAAAAAAAAAAGATTGAAATCTCTAATCTCATCAATCAGAAATGGTAAAGATAAAATAACAACAGACCCCCTAGAAATTCAAAAAATCCTCAATGAATATTACAAGAAACTTTATTCTCAGAAATATGAAAATCTGAAAGAAATCGACCAATACTTGGAACGTGCCATCTCCCAAAACTTAGCCAAAATGTAGTGGAAATGTTGAACAGGCCTATATCAAGTTCTGAAAAAGCATAAGCTATAAAAAATGTCCCCAAAAAGAAAAGCCCGGGACCAGACAGCTTCACATCAAAATTCTACCAAACCTTTAAAGAGGAACTAGTACCTATATTATTCAACCTTTTCCAAAATATTACACAATACAGAATACTACCCAATACATTCTATGAAGCAAACATCACCTTGATTCCCAAACCAGGAAAAGACCCAACAAGAAAAGAAAATTATAGACCAATATCACTAATGAATTGTGATGCGAAAATATTCAACAACATCCTAACGAACCAAATCCAGTAACACATCTAACAAATTATACACCATGACCAAGTGGGTTTTATCCCAGGAGCTTAAGGATGGTTCAACATACATAAATCTATAAATGTAATTCATCACATAAACAAATCAAAAAACAAAGACCATATGATTCTCTCAATTGATGCAGAAAAAGCTTCTGATAATATCCAGCATCCTTTCATGAACAGAACACTTAAGAAAATTGGTATAGAAGGGACATTTCTCAAGTTGATAGAGGCCCTCTATAGTAAACCCACAACCAATACTACAATCAATGGAGTTAAGTTGAAATCATTTCCACTCAAATCAGGAACCAGGCAAGGTTGCCTGTTGTCCCCATTGCTATTTAACATTATAATGGAAGTTCTAGCCATCACAATTCGGGAAGAAAAGGCAATTAAGGGTATCAATATAGGAACAGAAGAGATTAAACTTTCCCTTTTTGCAGATGATATGATTGTATATCTGGAAAACACCTTTGATTCAACTAAAAAACTCTTAGAAGTGATCAAGGAATACAGTGGTGTATCAGGATACAAAATCAACACTCATAAATCTGCAGCTTTTATATATATCAACAGCAACCAAGCTGAAAAAACAGTCAAGGACTCTATCCCGTTTAAAGTAGTACCAAAGAAGATGACATATTTGGGAGTATACTTAACAAAGGATGTGAAAGATATCTATAAAGAGAACTATGCAACTCTAAGAAAAGAAACAGCTGAAAATGTTAACAAATGGAAAAATATACCATGCTCATGGCTGGGAAGAATCAACATAGTTAAAATGTCCATATTAACCAAAGCAATATACAATTTCAATGTAATCCCCATTAAAGCCCCACTGTCATACTGAGTAAATAATATTTTGTTTTATATGGAATCAGAAAAAATCATGAATAGTCAAGACATTACTCAGAAATAAAAACAAAGCAGGAGGAATCATGCTACCAGACCTCAGACTATAGTATAAATCGATAGTGATTAAAACAGCATGGTATTGGCAAAAAAAAAAAACACAGAGGTAGATGTATGGAACAGAATAGAAAGCCAACAGATGAATCCAGCTACCTACCATTACCTCATCTTTGACAAACCAATTAAAAACTTTGAGTGGGGAAAAGATTCCCTATTTAAAAAATGGTGCTGGGAAAACTGGCTGGCAACTTGTAGAAGACTGAAACTGGATCCACACCTTTCACCATTAACTAAGATAGATTCTCACTGGATTAAGGACTTAAACTTAAGACATCAAACCATAAAAATACTAGAAGAAAGTGTAAGGAAAACACTTGAAGAAATCGGCCTGGGTGATTTTTTTTATGAGATGGACCCCACGGACAATTGAAACAACATCGAAAGTACACTATTGGGACCTGATTAAACTAAAGAGCTTCTGCACAGCCAAGAACACAGTAAGTAAAACAAGCAGGCAGCCCTCAGAGTGGGAGAAAATATTTGCAGGCTATGTCTCTGACAAAGGTTTAATAACCAGAATCCATAGAGAACTCAAATACATTAGCAAAAAAACCCCCCCAAAACAAAAAAACCACAAGTGATCCCATCTCAGGGTGGGCAAAGGACTTGAAGAGGAATTTCTCCAAAGAAGATAGGTGTGCGGCCTATAGATATATGAAAAAATGCTCATCATCCTTAATCATCAGAGAAAT
Source organism: Galagoides demidoff (assembly GCA_963574575.1). Lineage (NCBI taxonomy): Eukaryota > Metazoa > Chordata > Mammalia > Primates > Galagidae > Galagoides > Galagoides demidoff. The sequence goes on along the minus strand of CAUYQV010162695.1, from coordinate 8,510 downwards.
GCAAATCAAAACTACTTTGAGATGTCACCTAACTCCAGTAAGATTAGCCCATATCACAAAATCCCAAAACCATAGTTGCTGGCGTGGATGTGGAGAAAAGGGAACACTCCTACACTGCTGGTGGGAATGCAAACTAATATGTTCCTTTTGGAAAGACGTCTAGAGAATACTTAGAGAACTAAAAATTGACCTGCCATTCGATCCTACAATTCCTTTATTAGTTATATATCCAGAAGATTAAAAATCACATTACAATATAGTTGTATCAGAATGTTCATTGCAGCCCAATTCATGATTGCCATGTCATGGAAGAAGCCCAAGCACGCATCCATCCAATAATGGATCAATAAACGGTGGTATATGTACACCATGGAATATTATGCAGCCCTAAAGAAAGATGGAGTCTTTACCTCCTTCATGTTTACATGAATGGAACTGGAAAATGTTCTTCTTAGCAAAGTATCACAAGAATGGAAGAAAAAGTATCCAATGTACACAGCCCTATTATGAAACTAATTTATAGTTCTCAAATGAAAGCTACAACCTAATTCTAGCCCCAGAATATGGGGAGGGCTTTGGGGAGGGGAGGGGAGAAGTGCAGATGGGTGGAAGGAGGGTGATTGGAAAGATCATCTATATGGTCTGTCTAACAAGGGTACAAGTGAATTTTTCAAGATCTAGAGTATAAATGTTTTAACACAATAACTAAGTAAATGACACAAGGTCTATGTTGACTAGTTTGATGAAAATATTTCAAATTGTATATGACAACTCTACACTGTACCCCGTGTTTGCATTAATGTACACAGCTATAATTTAATTTTAAAAAAACTTATCTATTAGGCACAAATAACACTATTCTGTTGATAGGCATACTAAAAACCTTGACTTAAGCATTATACAAGTCATTAATATAACAAAAACATGTGAATCTCCTTAATATTTTGAGATAAAAGTATAATTCATATATAGTTTTTGAGAAATTCAGCTCCTGTTTTTAGGACCCTTAATCAGACTAACTGCTTTGACACTGCCATTCCCTGATTACAGATGTCAATTTGTGACTAGGATTAAATATCTTTATAAATTTCATAGAACAACATGGTATATATTATACTGGTTAGAAGAATGTACTTTAGATGTATAATTGTTTTGGAGCCCAACTTTCCACTAACTAGCTATCTGAACTTGAGCAAATTGCTTCATCTCTAAATTTCCTTATCTATAATGTAATGCACTGCTACTACTACTACTAGTAATAATAATTCTCATTATGCTGATGTAGGACAGCAACAATATTTTTCATTGTGTAATGATTAAATGAGCTAATCCATTTATAGTGGTTAGTAAAGTGTCTGGACTATAGTAACTATTCAATGAGCATTTGATATTATTATCACCACAATAACTTGTAAGTATAATGCCTTATCTTCACAATATAGTCCTTTGTAAGGTGATAATTTTCAAACTTTAGCTTGTATTAAAATCACCTAGAGTGTCTGATAAAGTACAGCTAGCTTGCCAGCCTCCCTATCTGGCTTCTGATTCAGAAGTTATGAGGTGCAGCTTAAGAACTTTCACTTCTATAAGTTCCCAGGTATAGCTGCTGCTGGGTCCAGAAACCACACTTTGAGAATCTCTGTAGATAGTCAGAATAAGTTTTAATGCATCTCTTTTATGAACACTTCTGCACTGCTGGTGGGATTGCAAACTAATAAGTAAGTCCCTTTTGGAAAGTCATCTGGAGAGCACTTAGAGAACTAAAAATAGACCTGCCATTTGATCCTATGATTCCTCCACTAGGTGTATATTCAGAAGACCAAAAATCACACTACAATAAAGATGTTTATACCAGAATGTTCATTGCAGCCCAATTCATAATTGCTAGGTCATGGAAGAAGCCCAAGTGGCCAGCAACTCATGAATGGATCAATTAATCATGGTATATGTACACCATGGAATACTATGCAGCCATAAAGAAAGATGGAAACATTACCTCCTGCATGTTTACGTAGTTGGAGCTGAAAAATATTATTCTTAGCAAAGTATCTCAAGAATGGAAGAAACAGTATCCAATATACTCAACCCTATTATGAAAATAATTTATAGCTTTCATAGGAAAGCTATAACCAAATTTTAGCCCAAGAATATGGGGAAAGGGGAGAGAGAGGGGTGGGGAGGGGGGAGGATGGGTGGAGTGAGGGCGATTAGTGGGATCATATCTGTGGTTTATCCTATGGGGGTACATGTGAGTCTTTCTAAATGTAGAATATAAATGTCTTAACAATAACTAAGAAAATGACATGAAGGCTATGTTAACCAGTTAAATGAAAGTATTTCATCTGTATATAGAAACAACACACTGTATCATGATAGTATTAATGTACACAGCTATGATTTAACAAAAAAAAAAAAGAATCAGAAGTGAAAGCATATAACCAGAAAGCATCTTTACTGTTGTTTCCATATTTATTCAGTGGAGTATAATATTCCCCTTTTCATAGAGCAGAGGAGATATAGATTTTCAAAACACATCACTGGGACCTTTCATCAATTATTAAGGCCTTAGAGCTGATGGTGTGACACTGCAAAGAGAATTGCCTGTATAGGAAAATTTATCCATTCCAGGTGAAAACCCAAATAATGAAAGTGTTGATAGGTTTATGGATAAGAAAAGGGAAATAGTGGCTGAGGAAAGTTTTTAGTTTTGAGGTATTTTAGACTTGGTGGCTTTCTTTGCCTTCCTTCTGCCTTGTATAAAGAAGGGAAAAATGTCTATGAAAGAAGATAATCGATATCTATGAAGAATGCCATAAACACTCTTTGAACAAAAACAAAATATTTCTGAAGTTAAAATATTTATACTTGGTGGCTGAGAGAAACTTGAAGACCTTTTGCATTCAAAGTAGTATGAAGTGTTAGAGTTATATATTCCCTTTAGATAGCGAATAATCTAAGGTAATTAGAAAAGAAAATTCTACCCAAGGCCTAGAGACAAACCTTGGGTTAAAGCTGTGACTGATAATTCTTAAGAGGGATAATAAAAAACAAACAAACAAACAAAAACCTGATCTGACCTAGAGTTGATTAGAATTTCTCTGGATTCCAGGAAAAGACAGACAAAAAATACCCTGGTCTCTGTCTTCCAAAGTATTCCTCTTATTTTAGCTAATAAAATAATTATCAAATAGGTTAAAATATAATGTAATTAGTGGAAATATAAATTTATGAAGGTAAACCAAAATAATTTATATATAAAAATCACTAGATATTTCAGTGAAAAGAGTAAAAAAAAAAATATGAGAAACAGCAAAGAACTAACAGATGTAGTTTCATTCTCTATGCTCAATAAACACATTTTGGATTAACTTGTTTTCTTGCAGGTCTATATAGTATATCAGGTTACACATGTACTACTGCAACAGATGTTAAGCCCTTACTACATGTCAGATATGATGATAGGTGCTTTACATTTAATATATTAACAAATAATAGAGACAAGTATGTGCCAATCAGGGCAAGTAATACCAGTTACTGCAAAAAATCCCACAATCTTTTCAGCATAATATACTATTTAGATATTGGCCAGTGCCTTTTCACAGAGTTCTCCTCCATGCAGAGACTCAAGGAATCAGGATCTCTTTATTTAATGATTCTTCTTCATATAAGGCCTGCTCAGAATTCTGTGCTAGACCTTTTGCCTTCCACTAGCCAGCAAGCCAAGAATGAGAGCATGGAAGATTATATGGGTTATTTTATAGCCAGAATTAGATGTGGTATATATAAATTTCAAGGGATACTGGAAAATATAGTTTCCTTTGTAGTCATGTAGATGATATAGAATTGGTTAGTGTCTATCCACCATCTGCCACAATATGAAAAGGAGTTTACAGATAAGAAAACTGAGGTTTAATGAATCTCAGGAAGCTGGAAGTAGGTGTTGGATCATAGATTTGAATTCAAATGTATATGCCTCAAAAAATACATGTTTTCCAACACTGCCTTATAACAGAGTAATTGAAAAATATTCTTCCAATGTGGTAGGTCTTCCTGACAGTATATAAAGGGAGAGAAATGAGATGTGACATATGATGAAGACAATAAGAAACAACTATTGATTTGAGTTTTATTGAAGTTTCTGTTACCCTCTTGAATGTATAAAGAAAAGTCTAAGTTGGTAGAGGAATAGGACGGTTAGATGCATAGTAACATGTCCTCAATATTTATTGTTTCCTTAATCCACCCAGAACATTGGTTACTGTCTGGAATAACAATAAAGGTGTGTGTCTCTAGTTGGTTGTACTTGCTATCTTCCTTGCAACAGTTGTTTGACAATATCCTTTTATTGCTTTTTGGTCTTTCTCTTCGTTATTGCTCTGGCACTAGATGAATCTACAGCAGTACTTTAACAAATGACAAAGCATATCTTCTACATGCAAATCAAAGTTGTTAAAGGCAGCCAAAGTACCATAGGCAGATATACAGCTTAATTTCTACTACTCAGTACCATGCCATTTGTTTTTCTAGAATCCATATATTTGCTGTTAGCTCTCTTTGACTGGGCTAGTATAACAGAGATGGAGAATTTAGTAATTGCCATGCTATGGGAGATGCATGATCAAATTGTACTTTAGTCAGTGCAGGAAGAAGGAAATGTTTGTTTTTGCCTTTCTTTGACCTTTCCTTCATTCTTTCCCAGCCCTCTCTTGTTCAATCTAAACCTCATCACTTTAGTTTTGACTGCAATCTATTATCCTTACCAAAATGTCTAATTAGTCACTAATACCTTAGTATAAATTAGTTTAGCTTTTCTATAACTCTTGGAAACATTTGCATTGTAAAAGTTGTTTCATATAGGTATATAGGTTAGAAATTCTGAAACTACTTTATGTATATACTAGGGTTGAATAAATAAATATATTATAGCTACTAAAAGCAAGATGTTACAAATAAGCAAAGAATAAATGCTAGAAGGAGCCTTGTTGTCCTGGATTTCAGTCAGAGGACTCAGTATAAACTCATTTATAAACATATAGGTATAGATATATAGAGAAATATATAGCTGTTTTACATGTATTAGTATACACATTATGCACATATATCTACTTATAGTACACACATATATATACTTATATACTAGTATATGCATGCATATGTATAAATATACAAACTACTATACATATCAATACTGTGTATGTGTGTATAAAATATTATTTAAAATTATTAAATAAATAAGGGAAGGAAGAAAAAAATTACCTTACAGAACAATTCTAAGTAATAATTGTAGAAGGAATGAGGGGAATATGAAATTACCATTAGAGTATTTTAGTAACAATTGCTTCAGTCAAAATTTACTAGTGAATGCCAAAATTAGTAGGCAAAATTTAAAGAGAGACAGAATATACACACAGCCTCAAACTGTCTTCCCCAAAATATATATCAATTACAAAAAAAGTGAATAGTACTTATATAGTATAGAAATTTGGTGGACACTACCTTAACCAACTGATAAAAGGTACATTACTTATCTCTTGATATTATGTACTGGGGAGGTTACAATACCTCCAAGGTATTATTTTCAAAAATTTATACTCAGACCATTAAGAAACATCAAACATACCCAAATTGAGAGTTTGTTTGACCAGTACTCTTCATATGTGTCAAGATCATAAAGAAGAAAAACCAAGTAACTGTCACAGATTGTAGGAGACTAAGGAGACATAATGACTAAATGTAATGTGGGATCCTAGCTTAGATCCTAGTACAGAAAGGACATAAGTGGAGAAAGTGGTGAAAATGGAAGGAAGTCTATAGTTAAGGTAGCTAACAATTAGTTTCATAATAGTGTTGAGTACATTGGATACTTTTTCTTCCATACTTGAGACACCATGCTAAGGAGGACATTTTCCAGCTCCATCCATGTAAACATGAAGGAGGCAAAGTCTCCATCTTTCTTTGTGGCTGTGTAGTATTCCATGGTGTACATATGTGCTAATCAATTTCGATCCCACTACCCATAATTGCTGGAGGATTCCTGTTTCCGCACGGGGCTCTGGTGGGTCAGTTGGATAGTTCATAGAGGAACGTCTGCTTCTGCCCCACTCAGACCATCTAACTATGCATCCTTTGAGTTTATTCACTTGCTTTCCTAGGGGAAAAACATCCCTCAGCTTTAGCTGTTTTTTTTTTTTTTTTGCTGGGGCTGGGTTTGAACCCATCACCACCTCTGGCATATAGGGCTGCCACCCTACTCCTTTGAGCCACAGGTGCTGCCCAGCTTTAGCTGTTTTTTCTCAAATTGGTTCCCTGCATATTCCAGGGACTTTCTGTTGGCTCTTTGGTGTTCCCTTGTCTCCCGTCTGTCTAATACGCCATCCATCTCTCAGACTCCTAGCAGTGGTCTGTGTTTCTTCTCGCTGTTGGCAATTTGTCCCCACCTGCTGATATGCTCACGTTTGTGAGGATAATTTGTCACGTCATTTTATTGTAAATTCTGTCTGTTTTTTTTATCTTGCTCTATTTTAATTTTATCTATTTTTTATGTGGGAATTGAAGACAATTCAAAAAGGTGTCACGATAGTCTAAATACGTGTTTCTAAACAGCTTTCTGGTGATTTCTGTGAACCACTGGTCTACATCAGGATACTTCAGCCCCAAAGCCTACTTTCTCAATTAATGTCAGTTTTTGTTTCTCTTAGTAGATGTGATTAAACTGAAGATTTTGAAGCAGGGAGATTATCTTGGATTATCCAGGTGGGCTCTAAATGTAATCAAAATGTCCTTAAAATAAGGAGCCGAGAGGATGAATGAGAAGTAGGAAATAGAAGAGGAGAAAGAAGTTGGAGGGCTCTTGAGCCAAGGAATGTCAGCAGCAGCACCTTGCAACTAAAAGCAGCACAGAATCAGATTTCCCTAAAGATTCTAGAAGGAACACAGCCCAATAGACGCCATGATTGAGACTGCAGACCTCCAGAACTGTAAGAGAGTGAATGTGTGACATTTTTTCCCACTACGTGTGATACTTATAAAACACAGGGTGTTAATACACTTTGTATTTAACTTGCTATCTCTGATCAATAAAATATACTCATAAGTTATGGAAAAATTAACTGACACTTGTTTTGTGTTCTTTTAGAGCATATATTTCTGGTAAAGAGGTTTGAAGACATTCTTGATTTTCTTTTTCTTTGAATGTTCACAGGGCATACAGGGATAGATTCTCATGCCATAAATACGATAGATAGTCACTACCAGACGTTTCTTTTCCTCTGAACTGTTTTGCCCCACGAAAGCTTTTATCTCCTTCCTCACTGTTGCTTTGTATTCTCAGTGTCTCACCTTTAGAAATTGAAGCATCTTCCAACAAACATTAGACCACACAAGGGCACTTAATCACATAAACAGTAAAATCAGTGTCACAGCTAATCTTCCGTCTAATGGCAGATTTCTTAGCTACATGTACTTTGATGGTAATGATGAAAGGAAATACTTTTTATTTTATTATTCCACGATAGGCATTCCAACTTGAGAATCCCAGCATGCGCTGTTTGTAATTAGAACAACAACAACAAAAAGAACCCCTCTGGTTTCTATTTTTTTCTCCTTAATTACAGATACATTAGCATTACTTTGGAATATAATGCCACTCCAGTTTCATTTCTCTTTATGGAATGTGTCGTGTAGGAGGGGAAATGATGATGTACTTACTAATATTTTAATTCACGAAAAGCATATTTGTTTTTTCTTTTTACTTTTGTTATGTTACGAGTTATGTGGCACCTAATGGATTATAGCAAAGCCATCTTCACTGTGATTCATCAGGCGTAGGGGGGCAGCATCTACTGTGCACTTAATGGGTGGTTTCTAAGTGACATGTCCTTTTGTGCCATGAAGAAAGGATTTGGTGGTAAGGCCTGAGAATTACATTTAGCCATAATACAGAAGAGGCACTGATCATCAATGAGTAAGTTAAGGCGACAAAAAGGATGTGACACTGTTTAGGTTTCCCGTCTTCTGGAGAGATGAAGACTAGGCTGGGTTCTCAGAGTCATATAGCCACAGCTCTTTCCCTACAGAATTACAAAACAATAGAAACGATTTGTGATTTGGAAGATTCCGTGTTTACAAGAGCAGCCAAGTAGAGGTTCTTTTTTTTTTTTTTTTTTTTGAGACGGAGCCTCAAGCTATCCCCCTGGGTAGAGTGCCATGGCATCACAGCTCATAGCAACCTCCAACTCCTGGGCTCAAGCGCGTCTCCTGCCTCTGTCTCCCAAGTAGCTGGGACCACAGGCGCCCTCCACAACGCCTGGCCATTTTTTGGTTGCAGCCATCATTGTTGTTTGGCGGGCCCAGGCTGGGGATTTGAACCTGCCACCTTAGGTGTACGTGGCTGGCGCCTTAGCCGATTGAGCCACAGGCGCCGAGCCCAAGTAGAGGTTCTTGATTTAAGCCACTAATCTAAGATTGTGGTTCAACTTTGAAGAACGGATTTAGGCCTAACTATGATTTAT
>CAUYQV010162692.1:0-11524 GCA_963574575.1 Galagoides demidoff | reverse complement strand
CAAAAAATAGCCAGGCGTTGTGGTGGGCGCCTGTGGTCCCAGCTACTTGGGAGGCTGAGGCAGGAGACTCGCTTGAGCCTAGGAGTTGGAGGTTGCTGTGAGCTTTGATGCCACAGCACTCTACCCAGAGGGACAGCTTGAGGCTCTGTTTCAATCAATCAATCAATCAATCAATAAATTTCCAGTGTGTATGTGTGCATGAACCCGATGTGCCCTCACCAAGCAAGGGGCTTCTGACTCCTCTCAAGGGTTACAAGATACATGTTAGACCGGCTTCTGGGAAAGCCCTCCTGACATCTAGTTTGAGTGTTTGTGTCGGGAGTGGGTCAGTCAAGAATGGACCACTATGGGTCCCTACAGACCTTCCTGTAAGCGGTGACCAGGCCACGCTTCCCAGGTTAGTGGGAATGCAGAGCATGCCCATAAGCTGTAAGGGGAGGCAAGGCCCAGGTGCTGGCTGAGTACCGGAGTCCAGTTCTTTAGTGAGATGGAGGACAGTACTTACCCACCCACCTCACTGCTCTTTCCAGAATACAACCGCTTATCACAAGACCATCCCTAAGGAAGGTCCTTTCCAATTTTCATCGATAGTCTTTGCTGGAATTCCTACGACTTCTGCAACTGCACAGTTCACCTCGGCTGTTCTCAGCACAGCAGGCATCCTGAATTCCTCCTTCCTGTCTCACCAGAGCTAACCACGACACCTATGCTAAACACAACACAGCCTGCCTGCCGACGGAAACACGCTGAGTGGACACAGCCTCAGTCGAGATTAGGCTGAACACGGATGTCTCAGCCTAGGCTGGGAAGCTCTGCCCACTTCCTCACGACACTCAATCTGAACCGCCTCCCTTCCACTTTCAAGTAGCTGAACAACTAGAAAATTACAACGATGATGATGAACAACAACTACCGTCTTCTACACCCTGTTCTAAGAAAATTCCAAAATCTGGAACCCACAACTCTTTGAATAACAACGTGATATTCAAAGGAAATGCTCATTGTAGCATTTCAGATTTGGAGGTTTAGATTCGGGAATGCTCAACTGGTAAGTATAATGAAAATATTTGCCAACTTACAAAAATCCCAAATCTGAAACACTTCTGATCCTCAGCATTTTAGATAAAGGATACTCAACCTTAGTTAGTTCATCTTCACAGAGATACCTACTTAGAGACGGGGCTGGTGCCCCATTGGATCCAAGGGGCTGGGGTGCAGAAGGCTAAGACCCTTGCCCACTGCCTCACCCTCCTAGGAAGTACAGCTGGGCTGCAAGCTGAGACCCTGGGATGGCACAGCCTGCGCTCCTGGGGGTTCTAGGAGGTTCCAGGTGAGTCATGTTACATGGGCAGCCCCACAGGGAGGAATTCCTCGTGGGAATGTTTTCTCAGACTGAGTGCAGAACAGCTTCTTTTGTGGCCTGAGAAACAACCAGGAAGCAACTGAGCTGGTGACCACACTGGAGTACCAGCCTCTCATTCCTAAACACTCGGACTTTGTAAATGAGCAGGGACTGGGACACGTGCCAAGCTCAAGCCACTGTGCGCATTTCCTGAATGCCTGAATAGGAACCAGGACTGCAACAGCTTCTAACGCGAACTTGCAAATCACGTCGACTCTAATCCTGCCGTGGGTGCCAGAGGGCACACTCCTTTGCAGAGCAGGAAAAAGGAGCCTTCAGAGTCGGGTGACATCAAGTCACATGTGGGCCTCTACTTCCCTCCCTTATCTTGGCTGACAAATACACCACCACAATTTGGTTTCAAGCTAAATCCTTTTACTTATTTAAATTTTGAGATAGTCTTACTCTGTCCCTGTTGGCAGAGTGCCGTGGCATCATAGCTCAACCTTAAACTCTTGGGCTTAAGCAATGCTCTTGCCTCAGTCTCCCAAGTAGCTGGGACTACAGGTGCCACAACATCCGGCTAGTTTTTCTTATTTTTTTTTCAGTAGAGACAGGGTCTCACTCTTGCACAGGCTGGTCTCTAGCTCCTGAACTCAGGCAATCCACCTGCCTCGGCTTTCCAGAGTGTGGGGATTACAGTGGTGAACCACTGTGCCCAGCCCTAAATCCTATGAAAGGAGAGTCAATCAAGAACAATTTACATTTCACTTTGAGTCAATTTTGGACAAGCTCTACCAGCCAGCAATGCACTTTTAAAAACAGGAGTATCGGGTGGCGCCTGTGGCTCAAAGGAGTAGGGCGCTGGCCCCATATGCTGGAGGTGACAGGGTTCAAACCCAACCCCCAGCCAAAAACTGCAAAAATAAAAATAAAAAACAGGAGTATTCTAAACTTAGCCAAAAACAAAAAAACAAAGATTTCTACTTACATCTTTTTTTTTTTGGAGGCAGAGTCTCATTATGTTGCCCTTGGTAGAGTGCTGTGGCATCATAGCTCAACCTCAAACTCTTGGGCTTAAGCAATGCTCTTGCCTTAGCCTCCCAAGTAGCTGGGACTACAGGCCCCCACTACAATACCTGGCTATTTTTTGTTGCAGTTGTCATTGTTGTTTAGCTGGTCTGGGCCGGGTTCAAACCCGCCAGACTCTGTGTATGTGGCTGGCACCATAACCACTGTGCTACAGGTGCCAAGCCTACTTAAATCTAGCTTTAGTGCCTCAGCTTTTTCAGATTACAAAGTGTTTTGCTTTTACCTATCATTTAGTTTTTATAAAAAGACACTGATTTATTTTCTCCTGGATTGATTACATTCTGCCCCTATTTAAATAAGCCCTTCTGGTGGTAAAGCCTTATCCTCACAGGTGAAAACTGTGAATACGAGATGGTCAACTACTCTACAGGATTTCCTGACTTGATTGCTAAATAAAGTTTTAAAATATTCACAGAAAGTCTATTAAATGCCAGAGTCTATGGCTGGTCTTTGAGATACAAAGGATGACTACAACAGACTAAGTTGGAAAAAGAGACACATGATGTTAAGGTAAAGCACGATGTTGCTGTGGCAGGCATTTGGTGATATGAACACTCCCACAAGGGAATTAAGGCAGAGAGGAGGGGAATGTTTGCTGAAATTAAAATGAGATTCCTCAGAAGAGGTGCAGCAGGCCTGGAGCCGCTGAAGGAAGGAGCATCCCCGACAGGGCAGCTCCTGAGAAAGGCATGGAGGATGTGGTGCTGTCAGAGGACAGAGAGCCGCCTACACGCCTCCAGACAGGAGGTGGGTAAGGAAGACGGGGACATGGGCAGGCAAGGCCTCACTGGCACACTGCTGGGGTGCTGGACTTGACCCCCGAGGGCTGTATGGACCCACGGAAGCCTGAATCTTATTAGATCACCCTTCCAGCTGGAGGCTGGTGATGGCATTTGGAGGCTGTTGGCAACCATTTAGGTAAGAAAAAGAACCTTGGTGCAAAGTGAGAGCTCCTAAGATGCGTAAAAAATGAGGAACTCAAAAGAAGTTAAGGACCTGAAGAGTTAAGGGACGTGGAGATGGGGATGAGTATGCAGGGTGTGTTGATGATGATCCTAGTTCTGCTCTGGATACTGGGGTGGATGGTGGGCAGCAGTTCACCATGTGGGAAACACGTGGGAAGGAGAGGTGGGAGGAGGGGCCCGAGTATAGGTCAAGTTGGTTTGGCCTTGTCTGTGTGTGACATTTTCATGACATTCAAGTGCAGGTGTAATGTCAGGCCTATGAATATGACAAGTGAAAGAGGCCAAGGCAGAACAGGGCAGTTCCAGAACTGCTCACATACTGATGAGTGTCGAGGTTATGGAAGAATGAACCACAGAGAAACTGCACTGTGTGAGATTCACAGAAAAACGAGAAGGAAATGGGGAATGCTAATTTGGGGGTGACGAGACAGGTGCAAATCGCTGACAGTGCCAAAAATTCAGGAATAAAGTTTTAGAAGACCAGGAAGCAGAGTCTGAAGGAGGGAACAGTGGATGGTATCAAATAAGCCAAGGATGGAACAATGTCCAGCGATTTGAGAGACGTGGAAGTCAGTGGGACTTAGCCCTAGCAATCCCTGGGAAGCTCCAAAGTCCCACGATTTAAGGATCCACCTAACAAGTCACACAATCGGGATCCAAGTAGACAGTATTTAAAAAGTACAAGTCCTGGAACATCCTGCTCATGGGTACACCTGGGGTTGGAAAAACCACACTAGGCAAAGAGCTTGCATCACGATCAGGACTAAAATACATTAATGTGGGTGATTTAGCTAAAGAAGTCTGACCACCGGATATCATGGAGTCTGGCAAGATGGCTTCTCCCAAGAGCAGGCTGAAAGATGCACAGATGATGGCACAAATCCTGAAGGATATGAGCCAAGAGTTATAAATCAGATGTTGGAGTTTGCCTTCCAATATGTGACCACAATTCTAGATGATGCAAAAATTTTTTCAAACCATGCTAAGAAAGCTACTGTGGATGCAGACAATGTGTGATTGGCAATCCAGTGTTGCGCTGACCAATCCTTTACCTCTCCTCCCCCAAGGGATTTTCTATTAGATATTGCAAGGCAAAGAAACCAAACCCCTCTGCCATTGATCAAACCATATTCAGGTCCTAGATCACCACCTAATAGATACTGCTTAACAGCTCCAAATTGTAGCTTAAGTCTTTACAGAAGAAGGCACCTGCTTCTGCAGGAAGAGTAACAGTTCCTCAGTTAAGTGTTGGTTCAGTTACTAGCAGACTGAGTACTCCCACACTAGGCACACCAAGCCCACAAACCATGTCTGTCTCAACTAAGGTAGGGACTCCAACGTCTCTCACAGGGCAAAGGCTTACGGTACAGATGCCTACCTCACAATCCCCAGCTGCAAAAGCCTCAATTCCGGCAACATCAGCAGTTCAGAATGTTCTGATTAATCCATCATTAATTGGGTCCAAAAACATTCTTCTTACTACTAACAGGGTGTCATCGCAAAATACTGCCAATGAATCCTCCAGTGCATTGAAAAGAGAGCGTGATGATCATGACGACAACGATGGTGACTAAGGTGATTTGTAATCTAGCCTTGATGCATGTAACATGTATATTTGAATCCACTGTACTGAAATTAAACATGCATCCTGGATGTCTTCAAATTGGGTTTTAGATAACTTAAGTAATATTTAATGAGTAAATATAGTTACTATGCTTTTCAACTGAAATGCTGGATTTTCTTTAGTAGGATTAGTTGTGGTTTTTCATGAACCTTTAAGTGTAAAAAAATAAAGTTGTCATTCACGAATCTGGAAAAAAAAAGTACAAGTCCTGAAACTTCTAAACATGCCTAATGTTCTGAACAAAAGACTAAAAATGAAATGGGCACTTGTTTTGCCCTGAAAGTAGAAAATGACACAATGGAAGATTAGCAAAGACCCAATAATGAAATGACACATTTACAAAGTATTTTCCTTAAAGACCAAACGGGCTCATCACCACTATGTTGTCTGAAAGGAGAACTCTTTTAAGTTTGTTTGAACAATGCTGACCAGGTACAATGGTCACACCCTGAGTGGTGCTGGTGTCTGCTGAGGAAGGGGTGAGGGGGATGCAAATGGAGCGGCTGCAACACTAAGCAAATAATCTATTCCACAGATATTTAAAAGAGTGCGGAAGACCCCACCCAGCGCAGAGCCAACGTGGCAGGTGTGAGGAGAATGCGAGGCATACAGGCAAAAGTACCAATGGTTCAGTGAGGTCTAACATCGAATATTTGCATAAAAGGTGTAGTTCCTTGCCTAAAAACATGGAGAAAAGGAGATTGTTGGACCTGCTAACATGCCCATTATTTATACAAAGTCCCTCAAATAGCTGAACTTTTATGAGTGTATTAACTCAGATTAGGGATTTATTCCTGATCCCACATTATGCTTTAACATAGTAATGTATCAATTATTATGTTACAGTCGCCTATTTTTATTTCAGTCCTGCTCTTTAACTCTCGGTAAATCTACAGGCAAAATAGGGATTTTTCATCAACTTTTAAGAGTAAAAAAATAGCACACTACTTATTTCCATTAAATAAATGTTAATTCAGTTAACAAATACTACTCCCATAAATACTATAAAATCTGTAATCAGAAAGTGGCCACCTGGAGAGCACAAAACTCATGTATTCACACCAAACAGAATCAGACTTTATTCTACTGAGATGGCAAATGGACCATCAGTTCTTGCTGGGTCAGTTTCTCTTCCTGGCGTATATGGAGTACCACCACACCAAAGAATTTTAAGTAAAATGTATGTCATAAAAATCCTCATCTTGGTATTGAAAGGAAACATAATCTATTCCACAGATATTTAAAAGGAAATTGTTCCCAATGACATTTAAGTCTGGAATATCACATATAATTAAAGAAAAACTAGGCTTCTATAACCAGTAAATTGATACTTTCATACCCAAAACATCCCATGCTGGATCCAGCCATGGAGAATGAGGTGGGCAGATGAGCAGCATGGGTGGTGTGAACTTGAGATGGCTGCTACCTGAAGTTACAAACAACCTGCCCAACCTGGGGAGGAGGAGGAATTCAGTGGTGCAGCCGTAAGGCAGACACTAGTCTCAGGCTTGGGCCATGCATGCTGTGTGGTTAAGGCAAGAGTCAACTTGTGGCAGACTCTGGCCATTTGTTTTGACAAGTCATGGTTCATTGGAAAGCTCCATATTATACTTTACACATTCCCGGGTGTGACATTAATGGCACCCAGGACGGGGCTGGTATGCAGGGGGCACTCAAATGGACAAGCAGTGTCCAGGACTCTGTTTCCCTCCCATCTCAGTATGATGTTTTGTTCTTGGTAAGACTTATCTAAAGGGAACACTAAAAATCTAGCATATTTTTTCATTTCGCGGAGAAAACTATTTTCCAAGGTGAAGACTCATGACCTCAGGGAGGATTTCTAATGAATGACATGGTCTACTCTATTCCCAGATAGTCCTGAAATTACAGTAGCAAAACAAAGTTTCTCAAACGTACGGTTGGGCACGGTGGCTCATGCCTACCACTCTGGGAGGCTGAGATAGGTGGATTGCTTGAGCTCAGGAGTTTGAGACAAGCCTGAGCCAGAGTGAGACCCTGTCTCTAAAAATAGCTGGGCATTGTGGCAGGAGTCTATAGTCCCAGCTACTCAGGAGGCTGAGGGAAGGGAATCACGTTGGCCCAAGAGTTTGAGGTTGCTATGAGCTATGATACCACAGCCCTCTACTGAGGGCAACAAAATGAGACTCTGTCTCAAAAACAACAACAACAACAAAGTTTCTCAAACATAGGTTGAGTATCCCTTCTTCAAAATGCTTGGGACCAGAGAAGTGTTTTGGATTTTGTCATTTTCTTTTATTTTTAGAATATTTGTATCATATGTACTTAACAGTTCAGCATCCCTAAGTCAAAAATATGAAATCGCATTTCCTTTGAGTGCCATGTCAGTGCTCAAAAAGTTTTGGATTTTTAAGTATTTCAGAGTTTGGATTTTTGGATTAGGGGCACCCAACTTATAGTACCTTCTATGGAAGCCTCAAAGTTAAAATTTAACAAGGAAATATTCCGATACTAAAAGTTAGGAATGATATGATAGTTAACGGAATTCCAAATTTTAACATAAGGATATCCATCTAATTACCATATACTTCAAAATGAAAATGAGCCAGATAATCCTATTATGTTGAAAAGGCAGGACTGAGATTTTCCAAGTCATCTAAACCCTGGATCCTGAGATCTGAAACCCCAGTGCAGTACACGCAGAGGGTACCTGAGACTAAGAAGCCTGAGGGGCAGTGATGGTGAGATTTCCCCAAAAACCTCTGGCAATCTGTCCCTTTCACATCTGAGGCTGAGGGTCACGGGCTACTCTTACAGTCTCACAGGGTGGACTCGCTGAGACCCTCTGCTCTGGGGAGAGTTAAGATGACAGGCGGACACGGGAACACACAGCGATAACCTCATAACCTCTGGAACTGAAGGAGCGCCAGCTGCAAAACAAGGAGCTGAGTGTTCTGCAGCACCGAGCCCTGCTCCTACTGGAACAGGATACTTCGCTACAGAAAATAGTTTCCCTTTTGGAGGTCAGTATGTTCAGCAATAAGCTTTAGTTTCTGTCACAGAAATTAAATTCAACATGGAATCAAAATACATTCTTCTATTTTATCACATGAAATATTTTATAAAGGAAATGACGCCAAACCAATTTCATGTGGGGAAGCCTGGCGATTGTTCTATAAAGAAAGAAAACAGCATGGGGGTGGGGGGGGGGAGGTCGTTCTCTAAACAATGGTTTCCCTAGGTTCATCTTTCCAAATGTGGGCCAAATCCTGAATTCCAGTTAACGTGCTCACCTCAGCGGAAGCCAAGTTTGGAATGTGCAGAACAAAGAATGTACTCAGACATCTCCTGGAAGTTTTCCTCCTTAAACATAATACAAGTGGGGAGCCAGATGGCAACGGGTCCACTCTGGGAGAGGATTCCTTTACGGAGATAAATAGCAAGGCTTTGGAAATCCATCCCCAGGCTTAAGTGAGGAATTTTCAAAAGACAACTATTCTTTTTGTCTCTTTGTTCTCATCAAATTATTTCTACATGGTATCCTAGCATGCTAAAATAGTTAAGTGACATTGTTTTGCAACGCCCTGAAAGTTAGGCTAAGACAAAGAATTCATGGTATGGTGGTTTCTAAAACTTCCAGCTCTCTGCTCCCAAATTGGACCAACGATTATTTATGCATATCTAGGAACCATTTATCTTGGCACCCTGTTCTTGCTGAATTTAGTTTCTGCTGCTCAGATGAGTCAGGGTCACGTTTTGCCTTCAATAAGAACCTTTTCTTCTGCCCAATACAGTTCCTGGAACTTCTCCCCAGCCCTAAGGGTTTCCATAAAAATAACATTCTGATGTGATCCAGGGAAGCAGAAACGGTGGGGCAAGGACAGTGGGTGGACAGAAAGAAGTTGTCCTTTTCTAGCAGGTGACTGAATATTACGTAATTAAACTGTCCCCTTCATTAGCCAATTTTCACTCATGTTTTGAAAGCGCTTAAACCTACTCCTCCAACTTTAGGCCTAGACTCCACTTCAAAGTGCTACATTTCACAGTTAACACCAGGCAGCCGGGCTAGGGCATCCTTGCAAAGGCAGAGTTAACCAGTTATCTTCTACAAGGGAATTAGCTATGACTTTCAATTTAACAGTAAACTCAGGTTTCTGATTTCCCAGGATCCCTGGATCTCTTTCTCTTTTGTTTAGTTTATCAGGACTGAGTGTTTTAGCCCAGCTATGTGGGATGCTCTCTTCTCACTGTCTTTTCCTACGTTCAGAGCAGTGGCAAATGTGTTTAAGCTATACTAGTTTCTTTTTCTCACAAGTCTTTATTAATAAAGTGATACAAACACAGATATTCAGCCAGAAACTTGCATTCTGTTGCTCCTGTCATAGGATTTGTCCCAAAACAATGAAGACTGCCAAAGATGGTAATATGATCACTGTCACCTCAGAGTCTGCGCTAAGTTCTAATCCATATGGCCACTAAGAACGCAGTAATGATTTCTGTGGATAATCACACAGGATTAAAGAGCAAAGCACAAGTACCAGTGTGCAGAAGGAACGGAATGTTTTGCCAGAATATATATCTTTGTTTATCCTCATGCCTTTGAAACGCTACCATGCTTTGAAAGCCGCTAGGACATGCATCTCAGTTTTAACGTTTGCTTTCTAGCAAAATATGAGAAGGCCTAAAGCCAGCGCCACGGGTCTGGTGTTACGTACACGCAGAGCAGAGACACCGAGACACAGAGCCAGCCCCCGAAGGCACACTCACCGCCTCTCGAGTGGGCGCCCGTCACTGGAGATGCTTCGAGGAATGTTGGCGGCCCTTTCTGGAGGAGGGATTTTCCCGTCTCCTTTTCCAGCAGTCATCCTCGAGGTCATGGGACTCTGCAGCTGGGACGGGACTTGAGGTGAATGGGATCCCTTGTTGGCATTCCTCTGCCACTTGTTGTTATTCCGGAAGGGAAACTTGAATTCGTAGGAGATGCCTTCGTTCATTTTGTACTCCATCACTGGCATGCGGTAGGTTTCCGAGCAACTCCTATTGTGGGGAGGGGAAAGCAGTGAATATTGCTTGTCCTTGTTGGTGGGACAACAATGATTCTCAGTAACACTTACGATGGATCCAGAACTTCACCCCTATTTCAAACCATCTTTTAGTCCTTGTGCTCTACAGCTATTTTCCTTTACAAAACCCAGACTCTATGAAGTATGACACTAACATTTTCCTTTACTCAATCCTAACTGTTGAGTCTGACAAATGGAATCTTTAAAAAACAAAGGGACCCATGGTTGCCCCGGGGGGGAGGAGCAGAGCACTGGGACCTGAGAAGGGAAGGCCCCCAGGACAGCATGACAGGAGGCAGACCCCTGAGAGCACAGGGGCTTGGAGGAAACAAGCAATCATAACATCCTTCACTGCATGTTATGATTGGGATCTATGAATAGAAAGAAGGGTGCGCAGTTTACATGTGTTGGGCTCCTTAGAGTCGAGAAATTAAATGGAAAAAAAACCCTAGAACTCCAAACCAAGAGCCAAATTTAGCTTAGATGGAGGAAAAACAAAAAACAAACAGAAAAAAATCCCCCACCAATTATAGAAATACTACAATTATCAAATCCCCAAGGAACAAAAGCATAATCTGAAATCAGGCTTTTTTCTTTCTTCCAAAGTTAGGGACCTCCCACAGCAGAGGTGTCCCCAGGCAGCAGCCTGACTGAAATTAATAACAGGTACAAATGTCTTGTCACTTTAGCCCCTTTTGGTGCCACCTTCTCACACCCCAAACCTTGGGAAATTCCGAACCCACCTGCCATTTCTTTTGCCCAACCAACCGGGGGGAGGTTCTAAATTATTAATTTGATTGACAGACAAATTGCCAGGGAAAAGACCTATTCCCACTGAGGCATTAACTGTGCATATGAATTTCACCACTAAGTTAAAAGAAATTTCCTTTCTTGAAGAAATTTCAAAGATTTGGGAGCAAATAGGAAGATTTGGGAAAGAGAAGTTAACAGAGTGATTCTAAAGTCAGTAAGGTGCACCTTAGTGGTAGTCTTACGAAAGCCCAAATCAGAGCTACTAATAGAAACTGAATCTGAGCCACAAATACATGTGACAAATGTAATTTTAGAAAAGCCAAAAATGAAAATGGTGAAATAAATTTAATAAGACATTTTATTTAACCCAGTTATGTCCACAATGTTATCGTTTTAACATGTAATCAATATTGAAAAATTATGAAGGTATTTTGTATTCTTCTAAATCTGGTGTACATTTTATACTTACAGCACATCTCACCTTGGACCAGTTATATCATAAGTGCTCTGTAGCAATGTCTGGCTCATGGCTCTGTACTGGACAGTGCAAGTTCAAAGGGCATCCTTTGAGCCAGAGGCCTGGTCTTGTATAGCTGAGGGGAGGTGAGACGTATAGCTGGAGGGAGGGAGGGAAGGGGGGGTGGAGACTGGGGAGGAGTAAGACATTGGGGAAAGTGAAACTAGGGGGAGGTGAGATGTGGAGGGA